>CAEFZY010061670.1:0-66594 GCA_903066815.1 Brachyrhaphis roseni
TTCATCCTAGTTGAACATTTTTACATTCAGCCAGATCACAGCCAAAAACATCAATGCATTTTATAGTTTTATGTGAGAAATCGAAAGTTTCGGTTCCCTTGACAGTATTACAAACAAAAAGACAGCAAAGCATCTCTCGCTTGTAAGAAGTGCAAAGGGCTGCAGCATTTTGCACATCTATTTAATCTGAGGCATTTTTGATGTGTTGTAATTACCTCACAGACTGACTATATGTGATGGGGAAAAAAAACAGTTGACCAACATAAAACCTGTCTGGCATCTGTGAAGATTAAAAAGAACTGTAATTATTTTCTGGTTAACCTCCAATTGACCGACGCTGTCTGCATGTCTGATAGAGGTTGTTTTGAAATATAACAGATTCCTCTGGTCTATGAGACAGTAATAAACATAACAAGGAGGTTGGCTGAATAATTTAATAGTACCTCTGCGCCAAGTGATGAGGAAGGGCAGACTGTATATCAATCGTGTCTGTGCCTGAACCTGAAAATGTGTTTAGGTCCAACTTCAAGATGTCCGACAGATAAAAGTTGGGAGCATTCATATCAGGAATGGCCATGTATATAAATAATTTAGAGGTGTGAGAAATAATTGACATGTCAGTGATGAGCTAGTACCTCATCCTCTTCCACTCCTCTAAAGTTAAGAGATTTATGATGCAGTGAGACGGGCGTGTACAGATTTGCCATCCTGCACATATTCTACAGGCGATGGCAGCTCTCTACATGCAAAAAAAAAAGAGTAAATAGCCACTACAGTGATATGGAACAGTAAAATATGCTTCAGAAAAATATAATTAGAATTTATATCTGGTTTTCTGTTTTAAAAATTTTGCTGTTGGCACACTTTACATTTAAAACCTCACTTTTTTTTTACAGGTTGTGTGGCACCAGTAGCCAGTATTTATTAGTGGCAGGACAGGAAAAAGGGTAGGGAGAGAAAGGGATGACAAACAGTAAATGGCCCTGGGCCATGAATCAAACGTGGGATGGGTGCATTGAGGGATATAGGTTCTGCAAATAGTGCTCCTGTTTTACTAATAAGCCATGTGCCCCACCCCAAAGCTCGATTCTTTGACCTCTTCACCAATAAAGCTAACAGATGTTTTAATTATAGGAGTATAAAGTGTCCTTTTTACTTTTGAGTTGATGAATACTTTTTGGCAGAGAAAAATGTGTTGACTCTCTGTCCTTGTTTAAAAGACAAAACAAATTAGCTGTAAACTAACAATGTCAGACGGATGCATTTATCCTGCCAGTTTGTACTCTGTCAAAAGTTTTTAACCTTGAAGTTCAGCAAAACACAACAATACATAAACTAATGCTTTAACTCTTGACTATGTGGCACAGACTGCTGTGAGCTGTAGCTTCCTGAGAACAGAGTTGTAAATGGATATGTGTGATTATTGTATCAGTCTGTTGCATTTCTGGAAGATAAATTAAAATATGAATATTTGAAAATGGTGTGGTTTGTGGAAGAAGGAGGAGGAATCAAAGGAGAAGACAAATAATAAAAGGGAAGGGAAAAAGGAAAACAACAAAGAAATACTTGTAAGAATCAAGGTTTAAAAGGACAGAGAGAAGGAAAAAATAACAAAAAGCAGCGCAAGGAAGAAAAGGCAGCACAGCTTTTTAACAAAAGCATTCAGCCCTCTACTTTTCCCTGTCCACTTCTGATTCATGTCGGTCAGACCCAATCAACTGAAAGTCACTGATGTGACCCGGGTGAAATGTCACTCAGCCATATGTCTCCTTGAAGAAAAGTCCCATCTATTCTTGACCAAAGCTGTTAGCTTGTCCCGTTTATTGTTCAGCAATCTCATGCTGTCACACTCTGTTGTGTGGACCAAGTTCCTTATTTTCTGATTTCTTTGCTTCCCCTCAGCTGATTTCTGTGCGGATACTCGTTAAAGTGAGCATCCTCAGAATGCCGCCTTTATGAGGATGTCGACATGAGTCTAAAAACACAGCAGGGTTGTTAAAAAGTTGAAGAACTTTAAAAAGGACTCAAACTTGAATCTGTAATTAGCAGATGAAAATTGACTTTGAATACAACATTTTGTTTCTCTAATTAAAAATCATATTTTGAGAAACATATCAAGATTCTGCTTTTGGTGAACTGAAGTATCGTCATTGGAGCTAGTCTGTTTCGGGGTTTTAGAATTTATCAAATCTAATCCGGCAGTGGAAGAAGAAGTAAGCAACATTTCTTAAATAGCAGAATTTCCTACTATAAGTCACAAATGTCCAAAACTAATTGACTGAATTATAGATATCAAGAGCAGCCATGTGCAAAGTGATGGGAAAACTCAAATTGTCAATCATGTCAGCTGAGAAAAATGTATTCACGTCAAAGATGTTGGAGATAGTTTTTTTTTTTTTTTTTTACTTTGCACTGCTTATGACTTGGCAGTAAATGAAATAGGTGGTGGCTGGAGTAATTGACATGTCACATATGAGATAGGACCTCATCCTATTTCTTTCTCTCTCCATGCTAAGAAATTTATAGTGCAGTCATGCAGGAATATTTGAGAGGTCTGCTCTTGTCTGCCATCCGGTGTTGGCTCTACTCTGACCAAAGATAATATTAATTTGGCATGCAAAACAATTTGAAATGCAAAACAAATTCATTAACAGTATAGCAGGATGCATGTGAGTGAGCAAGAATTCTGCATTCTGTTAAGTAAAAAGTCAATGATGAAAGCTTTTTTAACCTTCAGATTTGACAAACATGGCATTAAGAATTATCAGGAAACTCCTCAGGCTCCACAGCAGCCATGAAGTCAAATGTGGTAATGTTCAGCAACAGCAGCACACGTTCTATGCAAAAAAAAGCTTACTGTATAAGTCATATGATGAACATAGGCAGGTGTGACCACCTTTTGGCAGCTTGGCGAGCTGAAAGTGAGTGTCAGGGTGGAAAGAGATAAGTAATGAACATAGAGAAATAACTGTTGCTGTTCAACTATCTGAAATGTCTTAGGCTATTTTCAAACAATTTAAAGTCCTTCTCTGTGCTGTGAGAAATGTTAAGTGGAATTCATTTAAAACCATTCATAGGAGAGTGAATTTTGGAGCAAATATATCCCAAAGTCATACTGCGCACTTCTCTTAGAACTAAACTAGCCACAAGACCTCTGGAGAAATATGTTTGTCTAAGATGAGACTAACTAAGATAAGACTAAGTAGCGTTCTTGTCAGTGATGACCATCACCATGTGTGGCAAAAACTGAAGGCAGAAAATGACCCAAGTTTATGGAGCAATTCAGCTTTTGCTTTTGAAAGTGGGCCTAAAGCACCACTGCTGTTCCGATGTATCACAGAGCATCTTAATGTTTCAATGGAATATGCAACGTTACCTCTGTGTGCAACAAACAAACCTCTATGCATATTCCAACACTGATGAGCAATAATCATGTCCATAAGGCATTTTTATGTGAGTGTGCATGAATCATGATTACATTGTTCAAAAAGTGTTAAAACAACTATATCTTAGTGTGTTAAATTGTAGTTGTCATTTAGGGTTAGCCATGAGTGCTACCATTTGATCAGCTAAGAACCACAGACTATGTAACATCAAAGAACAGCTACACACAAACGTGGTTCACTAACCAAAGCCAAACAAATATTCAGCTATTAAAAGTGTGATAGGTGGCTTTATTAAGATGTTATGAGAAAACTTTGATATATATACTTTGGTATTAGTATGAAATGGAGGGATAAATACTGCATATGTGATAAAGTGATCAGTTAAAAATCTGAGTCATAAAAACAATTGGATTCAGATGAACTTGGCTAAAACTGTAATATAAGATTAAAAAAAAAAAAATATTAAATGTAAATATATTTCTTGCATCAGTCTTTTTTATTGTCCTTGACCTTACTAGGCATTTATTTCTACTTTTGTCTTAACATACTACATTTCTCTTCCTGGGGCCTAAATATGGGGATATGAACCTTTGGTCTCAAAACACAGTTTGCAATATGCCAAAATGAGATACTGCTCTATGGCACATTTTCATTTTGGCTCCGTCTAATAATATCATTTAACTTTTTATTTTTCTCCTGAGTGGTCATTATTTACATGGAAACTGTGTTAGTAATGGAAAAGACCCCCTGCTAATAGGAAAATGTTCTTGCCATTTTCCGTCTCGCTGCTCGAGGTCAGTTTAGATTGGCTAAATTTATGACAATCATCAACTATATAATTTCTTGGGTATTTCTAATTTGCACTGACATTACTAAAAACGTATTGTTTTCACACTTCATATGACCTGACCGATAGTCTACAACTTATTTAAAGTTCTATCCAACTTTTCTGCCTCAGGCATTTTGTTGATTGGTTATTTCACTGTTTTACAGCCACACAATTAACTTAATTTTACATCTATAAGATATGAAGTTACAAATTAATAAAAAGCTAGTCAATAGAATGTTTCATTTTATTGTAGCATCATTCATACTTTCTAAAAAACTTGTGCTGACAAAGCAAAGCTTGTATTGATGTTTGAATAAAACAAGCTACATAAATAATACATATTTCAGAATTGAAATTGGATTCCTGCTCATGCTTAGATGATTAAGATTCAGCTTCGCTTTGTATTTCACCTGATTGCAACAGTGACTTCTTTAAGTACTAACAGAAAATACAAGTAGTCCGGCCATATGCATGAGAGATGGCATAGCTTTTGTGTGCTTGCATGTCTTATATTAAGTGCTGTGTGTGGCAAACATATTTTTCTATGATGTGTCACTACTGCTGGTTTTCTGCTGTTAAAAGAGATAACATGTAGACCCCAGAGAGTGTAACATATGTTAAATTATAGCACATGCTCCTGATCAAAATTTTAAGACTTTGGAAAAATTTAGAAGCATTTATGTTTCTGGTGGCTCATGGTCAAGTTTTAAGAAAAGCTTCAAACTGCAAAAATAATAATGAGAAGCTAGACAAAAAAGTTGTCAAATCATGTGAAAAAACTGAGGCACAGACAAAACTTGACAAATCAGTGCATAGATTTACCTTTCGCAACATTTACTTAAATAGTGTGGCTAAAGCTAGAGTAGGTTGGAGTATTTCCATAAACATTCAATCTGATTAACACTTTTTAGAAACTTTTATCCTAAATTTTCTGGCTGAAACTTTGCTATGTGCATGGTTTCCTCTGGTTTTGGATGCTGTGCAACTGAAATAAAATTGTTTGACTTTCTTTAACTTGGAGCATCTAATTAACATCTCAAAAGTTGAAGCATTACCTCAAATGCATCTTTAAATCCAGGATGAATTGGGAAGGAAGTGTCACAGATCCAGAGCAGAAACATTTTCAAACCATTTCCTCCATCATAATGGGAAATGTGAGATATTTGGAAAGAAATTGGATGAACTCCAAGCCCTAACAAGGTCCTGTCCAGAGTATCGAGAATGCAGCATTGTGTTTCACTGAGACATGACAGCAGGATCATATTCTTGACTCATATGTCTGTGAAAATGCTTTCAGATTTGTACTTGCTGCTCTTTCAGTTTGGTGAGCTGCACCGCTTCCGTGCATGGAAAGTTGCAATGTAAGAATTATGCTTGCCCATCCAAAACATGTTTTAAACACAACAATTTCAGAGGACATTATAAAGCTGTGGATCTGATAGACACATAAATGCGCAAAAAACAATTATAGTTGTTTTCCAGTACAGCAAAGATAGGGAGATATTTTTGATGAAGTACAAACCCTAACAGATTGTTAAAACTGAGATTTTTACACTTGAATGTTTAATTCAATTTTTATAGCATGCTGAGACAGATTATGAAGAATTTCTTATTGTTTACAAGATCTGTAAAATATCTGTATTAGGACCTGCATCACAATGCCTATAGTTCCCCTTCCCAAGCTTAGAGAATTGTGACAGTAGTGCCAAACACTAAAAAGTTTCTGATAAAAAAGGAGTTTTGTCTTTTGGGTGGTCGCTTCAAACAATCGTGCTGATGTTGTGACCTTGTGCTAAACTTTCCAACACTTCTGCTCCAGTGTACGCCTGCGCTGCCCAGTGGTCTGAGTTTATCTCTCGTTTGCAGCAGTGCACACACAAAGCAGCGGTGAAGCCTCCAGTCTGGCTATTGTGCGATGACCCCAGTTAGACGGCCCTCAGTGCGCTAAGCAATCAAATCAATACGGCTTACATTGCTTCACATTTTTCCAAATGTCCGTGTTCTTCCCACTGGGATTCCCCTGTGAGGGTACATGCAGGTGTGGTCACATTTGATGTGTTCATGTTCAGCAGAAGAAGTTCTGATAGTGTCAGTACCTTTTTCTTTTTTTTCTATCTTGGGAATGCTTTTCGTTGTAATTTTTTAGGGAGTAGTCTGCAAAGTAAAGTATTTCCTGGAAGTTGCAGTCTGTCAGTCGTAAAAGTTAAAAAGTGAAAAGACGTTTCTGTGGGGGGACTTCAGCTCCTCGTCTAATCAACACCGGCTCATTTCAGCCAGACTGACAGCTGAACAGACCTTGCCAATGTGCTGTTTCACTACAGATAGATAACGCAAAGTGGCATCCTCGGCTCACAGGGCACAGGAGAAATGTGAAATTACCCACACCACCTGCCCATGGTCTTTGCCACGCTTGCTTTCAAGATAATGAATTCCTGCAGGCAGACTGAAGGAAGCACCACTTCACTACGCCGCACAGCTGCAGCACTCCAGCAGCAGACGGATTTCTGAACAGGCTCATTTGGCATTGGTAGAGGGAAAAAGGGAATCGTTTTGCCACAGTTCTTAAAAGCAACCTTATCAAAAGAAATAAAAAAATTAGAAGGAAAAACATTAAAGAAGTTATTTGGGAAAATGCTGTGTGAAGGCACTGAATCTTCTTTTATTGTGACAATCCACACTAATCTTTCTTTGCCAGAGTAAACTAAGTGGCACACAGGTTTTTTTTTTTTTTTTTTTTTTACATTTTTCATGAAGAATAAGACACATGAATCCCAAACATAGCTACCTAATGACTTTAAATTTAGCCACAAAATCAGGGAAAATATTGCAATAGTGCATTTCTTTGATTGGATTTAACCTTTAAAACATAGTTTTGTCCTTTACATTGTATTGCTATAAAAGTAAACCTTCCTTTATCTTGGCAGGTATATTTCCAACTTATCTCAATTTATGTTTCTGTCTGCCCTTCAACTATGCACCATCTGGCGATCAGTAAACATCACCTAACTGTAAATAACCATCAAGTAACCAGCACAATTAAACTTTTACCACACTCAGGCTCTCTTGGATCCATGCCTCCCCAGATTTGTAACCACTCCTCCTGCAACAAACAATCTTTCTCTTTTCCCCCTTCTTTTTATCTGAACACCTGCAATGTACCTCTTCTCTCCCTTTGACTAGGCCCCAAACAACAAACTGAGCATATGGTTGACAGCCGTATCTGTTTAATATTCAAACCTTTTCAATAAAATGTAGATCGCTTCAACAGCCTGGTTCCGGTTTGGTTCACCCACCGGAGTCTATATTCAAACATCCAAACATGTTAGATTATATGACTTCCCTTTCCCATTGGCTTGGTGCAAGCAGCCCGCTGACATACCACTCAGTAGGAGTGTCTCAGCGTTTCTGGATTTCACTCCCTGTATTCTGTGAAAATTGATTACATGCTGAGCCCAAAGAGAACTGCATTAAAATGTCCAGCAGTGCCTCAGTTTCTTACTCTATGTCTTAAGCCCTTTAAAGCATGTAAAACAAAGACTATGCAGTCTTTGAAACTTGTTTTATTGTGGAAAATGCCTGCATGTCTGTAGAACATTTAGGATTGTCACAATCATCTGTATCAATGACAAACAGCGAAGATATTAAAACCGTCAGTCATGAGCAAGAGTTCTAGGCTGGAGCCACTGTTATTTCAGTTCTGTGGTTCTAAACAAAGAAAACATTTATCACTACTGCAATGTCTTTACCAGGTTAGAAGCTGGTTAAGAAATTTTTAATTACAGACAGACTAATCAGTTTCGATGTTATAAATTTGTTATAAATGTGTGTGAGCCAGTTCAGTTCTAACTTGATAAATCTGTGACAATGAAGTATTTTACACATGTCGCTGAGAACAGTCTTGCTAGTTTCTTTTTAAATGACTGTCGCATCTGGCATAATATTACCGAAATACGCTACAAGCTGATCAATGAGCCAGTTCTGATAATTAGCTTAATAATTAACTAACAGTCAGAGGAGAAACCAGTGACTCTCACATTAATACTTGGGGCTAATTTCAAATCAATGGTTAGCCTATCTCACCTTTGCACTGTGGCTCTGTGGTGTCACTCTGCTGAGTGGGACCTGCAGCACCCAGATAAAGCACAAGCAGACATAAAGAAACTAGACAAAGTCCAAAAGGAAAAATCACAGTCAATGTGCTGGTGGGAATCCAGGAGGCTTTATTATTGAGTTTAAAAATTCTTGACATTTCTTTACCTTCAAAATATTTAGGAAGCAGTTAGTGAGCAGCAAGACCTCTGAATGTGTTGAATATTCAGAAAAAATATCTGGTTTGTACTGTTTGTGTAGTTCAGTGATTGTATTTCAATTTCTATAAAAATCTTTACTTAATTCAAGAATAGGTGTATGGACAAAACTTAGCATGGAAACAGTGTTGAAAAAAGTTACTCCATCTACTTACTTAAATAAAATTATATTTAAGATAAGTTAATGTAGCAAATTACATTTTGTTTGTCAAAGCCTTTTAGTACTCCTTGTTCCTGTAATTACTTTAATGGCAGGGAGGGACTCAGGCACTGTGTGTCCATCTGGAGCCATTAGTTGCTGTAATTTACCACTGGAGGGAATGTAAAGAGAAAGCTCTTAACAATTATCAAAACGTTACTTGTGAAGTCTTAGCAGACCAATAAATACAACGTAAGAGAGAACAGAGACTGAAAGATTGATTTCCTGTTTATTTTCAATTACATCTGAGAT
This sequence comes from Brachyrhaphis roseni, assembly GCA_903066815.1. Classification (NCBI taxonomy): domain Eukaryota; kingdom Metazoa; phylum Chordata; class Actinopteri; order Cyprinodontiformes; family Poeciliidae; genus Brachyrhaphis; species Brachyrhaphis roseni. Next base: position 8,974 of record CAEFZY010061670.1, read on the forward strand.
TTGAGTGATGTGGACTTATTACATCATTCTGCTATTAAAACTGAGACAGGAAGCAGAAAGCATTGATCCAAAGCTAAAATCACAGCCAGCAAATGGGATGAAATTTTGGCAAAGGGATTCATTCTGTCCACCAGCTGCCCACCAGCACTGACTCATGGTGGGAGCTAAATCATAGGTGCTTGCAGTCAACATGAAATTTGAGATGCAGAGACGGACAGCTGTGTTTGACCCTGACTAAAGCCGTGGCATCAGCTCATTTTGTAACAAAGCACAGTAATGTGAGAGGAACAAGACAGCATTGTTCTAAGCATGGCCCTTGGCTCTGGTCCATCACAAAACAGTAAAGAATAAGAGCAAAGGGGGAAAAATGTGTTGGAACTATAAATATTATTTTTATTTAATTCCTTTCACATAGTTTTTTTTTTCTTTGCAACAAATTCACAAAGAAAAATGTATGGAAACAGACAGATCAGATCAGAAAATTAGACGCTGTAACCAAAACTTTTTTGTCCATTTTTGATAGAGATTGAAAAATGTAGAAAAAGAAGCTATCCATGAAAAGGGTGACTTGTAAAATCTGCACAGTTAAGTCAGTGACAGAGAGATCTCAGGTGATGATAGGTGTTACATGCTCAGATAAATATAAAAAATTAAATATACCATAAAACAAGTCAAGTCTTTAAAGTTGGTTTTGCATCTTAATGGAAGAACCATTACCTTTGCAAAGAGTTCTTTTCTGGCAAAGAAAGCTCAAATAGGAGAGCACAAATGGTTATTTGCGGTCGTAGATGGTTAATGCTTAACCTCTGGTTATTCATATTTTGTTAATATTTTGCTGTTGGTCCTCAGAAATTATCACAGCCTCCAGTGGATAGTGTAGCTACATCAAGTCACGACACTGTAATTAGATTAAATATCTCTGCTCGAGGCTCAACTGGAGTACAATTTTCACAAAGCCAAACACAAATGTTTTGGTTCCAACTTTTAAATCTTCACATTGAAATGAAAAGAATGACATTTATAATCTTTACAGTGGTAGTTTTTAGATATATTTTTTGTTTTAATGTTTGAAAGAATATCAGGATATACCGTATATCCCGGTGTGCAATAACGCAATGGCTAAAGGCTCACACTGTCTTCACTGCTGTCAGGGAACCAGTTGAGTGCTACACCAGTGCTGGAACCAGTCGTTCATATAAAATCGGTTTACAGGCAGAGTGTGGAGGCCAAGTTTATGTGGCATCACACAGAGGAAGTCAAAGTGTAGCAGAAACAGTGGAGCAATCTGTGGGAAGAGGGGAAAATGAATGTGTCACCTTATGCTAAGTAACTCCCCAATTCATATAACTTTCCGCAAACACACAAAGCTAATTTGACTTTTCAATTGAATAAAAATACGATCGCCCCATGTTAAATGAGACTGTTAAGCTTTAATATTGGGGTTGCTGTTCTACGCACCAGTCTGATGAAGAGATTTCATAGATGGAATCAATTTGACTGAATCAAATTGATACAAAACGCAGCCACTGCAAAATTTGCACATTTGTTTTTCTTTTCATCATTGGCGTGATGGAAAAATAATCTTCTGGTATTTTTGTATTGAATTGTCTTTTGCAGAAGAAAAAATAAATAAATAAATAAAACAAATCTTTGCAAAAACATTCGCACCTCTTGAACTTAATCACATTTACGTTGGTTTTGACAGAATAGAAGTTGATTTACAGTTTGAAATAAGGATCATCTATTCTTTTTTAATTCAGATAAAAAAAACAAAAAAAAAACAACCAGAGCTAAACACCTATGGAGATTGGGCATCTCAATAAAATGCATCACATAAATTTTATGCAATGCTGAAGAACATAGCCAGTGTCCATGTGCTAATCTGGTCACAGTGCAAATCCAACTGACTGGTTTTATAAAATCTGTGTCAGGAATGATTGCGAGGTTGTCAGTGTGCACATGGATAAAGGTAAAAGAACAGGGCAGCCAAAGGAAATAAGGAGAAGGAACCCAAAACATAGGAAATTCCAGACCCAGCATGCAGTTGCATATTAGCCCTATAAGAGTTCAACAGCAGGCCATTTACAGCAAGCAGTTTATAGCTCTAGTGAGACCGCGCTTCACGACTTAGCTGGACTCAGATGGTGCACGAGTGTGTGGGAAATACAGCTCACTGTGAGCAACATGATTTCCTGACCACTACACACAGCAAAGCCAGCTTTTCGTCAGCCAATTCTAACATTTTAAATTCAATTTTGGACCCGCTCGCACCTTATACCGGAAATATTATTCTTCCACATTAGTCCCCTGCGAGTTTGAATGCGATGGGTGGAAATCCCATTATTAAGGTAGATTTGACGAGAGCCTGAAGGACAGCCTGATTTCTTTAGAGGGCTGTCTCGAATGCATTTAGCTGGTGTGATCCGAATGCCAATGGCACATGCAGTTGAGCAGGGCGCCTGTTTGAAAACACATGAAAAAAAGAAACAGATGATGGAAGACATGAATTTTGAGTGATTTATTTTCTTCTTTTCTCCTTTTTATCTGCCTGTCTGGACTTTGAATGTTACTTTAAAGAAAAAAATTTGTTTTTTTTTCTTGCAAACATCGAGTCAAAATATACTGAACTACAAGAGCAAAAGAAATACCTTTTTTTTTTTTTTTTTTTTGTCAGAATCCATAGAAACCCCCCGACACGACTGGAGTCTCTGTGTTCAATTTCACCGACTGATGTATGTGACCCCGGCCATCGCTTTTTTCAACAAGACTTTTTTAGGGCTGTTTGGTATTGATTAAGAGTTTCTACCAGAATGAGGGCACAGCTGGTGTCTTGATTCTCACCCTCTCCTTCCCTATTACATATGATGGTATAGAGACAAATTTAAGATTACTTCTCACAGCGGTTTCTAAAACACTTGCTTCTAAAGAAGAAGCATATAGCCTGAATTGTCCCTGCAGGCTTTCTATCTTTCATAAGTCACTTTTTAAAGTGACTCCAAAACGAGAAATCACAGAGAAAAGATTATGCTTATATTGACTAATTACAAAAGAAAAAGGTTTAGAGAAAACAAGACATGGCGGTCCTCTTAAACAAGCCGCCCTGACCAAAAAGGTATCGCAAAATGCTATAGAATATTGTCTTTGATCCTTACATTTCCTTTCAGCATCATCATCATGAACAACAATTTCACATACAAAGTGCAAAAATCATGACTAATCTTGGAATCCTTGTTTGAATTAAATGTGATGTCAAGTCAAAGTTTATTTATAAAGCATTTTTTAAAACAACCTCAGCTGACCAAAGTGATTCACAGCAATCACAACATTCTAGGTAAATAGATGGTAAAGCAGAAAATAAAATTAAGTTTGGGAAAAACAATAAGACAATTATAAAATTGGGAGGAAGTACCAAAACCTAATAAAAAGGTGGCATAATATAGTAAGTAATAACTGAGAAGATGTGGTGACTAAAACAAAATTGTTCTGACTTTAAAAAGAGAAAGAGCTTACAAGTCTTCTTTCAGTACAACCATAAAATACTTTTTATTTGTATCATTAAATTCTGGGGTCACTTTATTTAACCGTCTTTCTGATGGGTGACAACATAGCGTTAAGTGGGTGGCATCGAGCGGTGGCTCCCATTATGTAGTCATCTCCTCTGTCCTCGTGGTCTCCAGGAAGCATACAAACTGACTAATTATGTTTGCCTGATTAAATTTTGGCCCGCCTTCTTGCCACTTATCTTCTATTTATCCTGGGATAGTTAATTACATTACACATGAGTAAAGTGAGCCGGGATGTTTAGGAACACTGCCTTTGATGCAGTGTGTGCAGACACTCGGATGTCAATTGGTCCAAATCAGTGTCAGTCTGATTGATCAGTGTTCTCTGTATTCGTAGGCTCGCTCATTTCCTGCTCTTTGACTTGTTTAACGAGGTCTGGATGGAGGTCTGGGCTTCCTTTTACAGGGATGGCATTTATTGTGAAACACATATCAAAGGCAGTCTGGTTGGAGAGGTATGTTTTTTCCCCACTCAGCTGAGCTGCAGAACCTCTGCAACAAAGAGGATATCAGTTCCCACTTAATCGCCTTTAAGTTGTCAGAATCTTTAAAAGTCAATAGTACTGTTGGACACTTCCACCTTTACTGATTTTCCTCATAAATATAAAATTAAAATTTGTGTTTATGGGGTAATGACATATAACAGTTGCATGTAAAGGTAGTGAATGACATTGTCTCTTTTATTGGGATTGATAAAACCCAATCTGCGTAAAATATGATCCATCCTGTAAGCTTGTGTGGTCATTTGAGAACACGCTGGTGACATGATCCCATTCTGAAAATGTGTAACACTAACTCTGATCTTTCGGCTCTGTCAATAAAAAGATTCCTTCATAAAGCTGTCAAAAAGCAGCGACAAGAGGATATGAAAATATAGGTAGAGTGCATTACACAATATGATCTAACATACCAGCATAAATGTTGTATTAGGAGAAATCATGGAGACATAACACTTGGAACGATGTGGAGTGTGACTACAACAGGCATTACATTTATTGGAAATGAGTGCATAGGTAAAATGCACGTGTATTAAAATTAGTCACCTGAAATACTTTTTAGACAGCTAAACATCAACATGAACAAAGACAACGATACCTCACCTCTGTCAAGTTTACATTATCAATCTGTGAATAATGACTGCTTTGGGCAAATATTCACATAACTAGTAATTAGGGATGGGTCCGTCAACACCGATGCGTCGGCGCATGCGTCAAGCAAATCTGTCAACGGGATGCATTTGCCAAAAGAATTTTTTATCTTTTACAGCACAGCGTCAACTACGGAGCCTCAAGGCAAACGAAAGGTTTTGTAGTTTGGGACGATTTTGATCTTACATCAGAAAATAAGGTATTAGTTATCACTTCGTTGTTGTTTCATCCTGTTCTTTTCAGTTTCTACTTGATCTATCTGAAACCAAATTCAGCTGAAATTGACTCTTACTTTACTTTCATATTATGTTCTGCAGGTTAAGTGTTGCATAAATTTGACAGAACTATATTATTTAAATAAATCTACCTCCTCAATGCTGAGGCCTTACAGGGCCAGGCATCAGAATGAAGTCCCAGATACACCTAGGATAAATTCAGGTATACATCCATTCTACAATTTACTTAGTTGCTTTTTATAAATTATTTCATATAAATGTATTGTTTACTTCATTTTTTTCTACAGCAGGAAAAGTTGTGTCAAAAAAGCGTAACAGACTAAATTTCAAAATGTTGGAAAAACATATTTTTTTGAATGAAAATATTTGAGAAAAAAAACCCTGTCCACAAGCGTACTCATTCCAAACACGTTCACTTAAGTATTCACTTTATGGTACATGTTCACATTATTATTCTTAGACTGTATCTAATAATATCAAATATATTTTGAATTTAACTGAAGATATGACATAATACAATATATAATGTACAATAAAATACAATAACTTAAATCTTATTGTATAGACTAGGTCATCAAATCAGTCTGTCAACTACATTGCCTGTAGGGATATTTAATGTCCAGCAGGTGTCAGTATTCAGTGACACAGTATCAACACAGCATCAATACAGTTTAGCTATGGGTCGAAACGCTTCATGACGCCTCATTTACCCATCACTACTAGTAATTTAGATCAAAATGACCAAGCATCAGGAATATTATCAGGAAAATAATAGTCAAATAGTTCAGTTCTCTAAAAATACCTGCCTGATAAGGCTTAGCGTTTAAAATAACAATAGATGAAAGTCTTCCCCATGGTTGTGTAGCCTACTGACCCAGAATGAGAGACGGTTTGAAGGGTCAGGGAACTTTTACAGGTGTTTTGAGTTAATTTGATGATTAGAGTGTGACAACATGAGTCACACTCTAATGTGAGTCATGGCCCCATTAGGGTGTGACTAATGGTCATACCTAATGGGACTATGAGTCTCAGAAATTATTCTAATTTTCTGAGAACCAAAATTTTGGATTTGTATTATCTACAAGCAATTTTCATCAAAAAAGAAAAAAGGCTTGGAATATATAAACGTTTGTGACAATGTATGAGTTTCACTTTCTGAGATGATTAGCAAGAAATAGTGCACTTTTATGCTGCATTAAAAAATTTTGAACTGCACAACTAGTTTTCATTTTGTTTCAAAAAGCATTTTATTTTCATTATTTAAAATGTTAATTTTGAATGCAGTTTAGCCATCAAAATAAAATAATCATAGCTATTTTTCTTAGCATATGCATGACCAAACAAGAAAAATTCAGACATGTCTTTCAAGCATGTGCATGTGATTTATGCTGTTGTATATATGACGTTTCACCAGCAGCTCTTTACAGGTGATAGTTATTTAAGGTCACCTTCTTGAGCCAGAGTGATTTTCAAGCCACTCTTAAAATTTCACATCACACTTCCACTGGAAGATTTATTAATTACAACACAGACTTTGACATGTTATAAATTTTAGAGCTCAATATTATCACAATTTCCTGCCTGTTAGTCACAAAGCTGTGCAATCTGTGCAGTTGAAGGAAAACATGGGACAAATGGGCAAAGCAGCCTGGTTCTGGGCACTGAGAAAAGCCTAAACTGTGTTTGGGTCCCAGAGCGGATTTGCAGAGTTTATCAGCCCCAGCACAGTGCTGCATTCATTGCTCGCACACACTGCTGTGGATAAGAAGGTTGGAAGATGACGGAGTCCTTGCCTTGGTCAAGAACAGCCCTGAGGGGGCACAAGGTGCTCGTCAATTAGAACGAAGCTCACACGTTCTCTTTGTTGATATATTCACAGTCACTGTTTGACTTGTGTAGATAATGAACTATCCATTTTCCCTACAAATATAATCAAATACACTTATTTCAAGTTGAAATGATTTTTGAGTCACTTAAAAAATGTATGTTGCAGTGAAGACAACATTCAATCTGTTGCATGTGTTGCCCTCATTATGTCTTGGGTAAAAAATCTTGGACCTGGTGCATGGAGGTCTACAGACGGCTGAGGATATTTAATAGTCTGACATTTGACAAAGAACATCTGGTCTCCTGCAGAGTGAGGATAACTAGTGTGGTGGTTTAGGATTTATTTTTGACGTTTCATAAACAATAACATAAAAATGTATTTGTAGTTCAACAGAAAGAAGGGCATGTCAGTGTAATGGGTCGTTTATGTCTGACGAAGCTCAGTTTATGTCACATTGCTGTATTTACCTTTTTTTAAAAAAAAAAATCTGACCTAAGATTTAGGGCCATTTTGTATTACCAAAGTTATTTCTATTTGCTTAATCTCTAAAGAAGGAGAGAGGCTATCATTCCCAACTATCTTGAAATTGTACAGTTTTATTGGTAGAATTGCCTTTTTAATTAGTTCACTTTGGTCAAGCATTTTGGGGATCCTTCCCCAAGCTTCTTGCTGGAAATCAGCCAAATCCCTGGCTGATGTCTAGAGATGCCATTTCCCTGTGACACCATCTGTTTTGTGAAGTGCAACAGTCCCTCCTGCATAAAAATACCTACACTCCCCTCAACTTTACGGTAGTGTGCCCAGGCTTGCTAGTCTCCTTGTTTGTCCTCCAAATGTAATATTGTCAGATAACATTCGCCAAACATTAAGGTCTTTGTCCATAAGTTTATTTGTTTACTGCAATCTGACTTTTAATGTTGCTATGGAAACATTGGCTTCTTACTCACTGAGTGGCCCTACAGCCCAAGTCAGTACAATAATATTAGGCAGTATCTTCACTAGGTCTTCTGCTTTCATTCATGGGGTTGATGCATACATTTCATACATTACAAATGCAAACAGTATGATATCTAGACATTCAGTTTATATTTGCATAATTATTATTATTTGACCAGATCAATTCAGCATGTTCATTTGACTTGAAATTGTAAATTTCTCTTAATCTTTTTTATAAAGTTACACAAGGATACAACCATAATATTCCAGAAGCTTAGGAAGCCAGGATACTAAAATGTAAAGGCTTTCCCGAATTATTTAAAGCTATAGTAACCTCAATGTAAGTAATTTTTTCAAAATTCTCCTAAAGAAGAGACAATAACATATAACATTAATCCATTTAATTTCTTATTTGATAAAATTAATCAGTGGAAAATCATAAATTAAAACTCTTTTCTTTCACATGGACATAACTTCATGTTTTTTATTTTATCAGCAGGTTGCAAAATGGTCTAGTTTTGAAGTGTAAGGTGGAAATCTCCCACAAAAAAAAAAAACACAAGACCCCCTAATCATAAAACAAAAAATAAGATATTTTTATAAGCTGCCAACACAAAACCGTTCTACGTACCTTCCTCTGTTTCGGCTGCATGGCTGCGACAGAAGCAGCTGAGAGGCGCAGGGTTTCTGCTCTCCTCTCCACTGAAACGTTTTTGCAATTCCAGGTGACAAACTAACAAACACTCGCACAAATGCATACATGCATACATATGAACACATACATGTTGACACTCGAGCACCGGTATATAATCCAAAAGGCTGAAGATCATGAAAACACGTGTTCATATTTTGTGAATGCAACTTTTTTTGTGGAGCAAAGGAGTTCTGGTAAATGTGCAAATTAAAAACAGGATTCTGCCTCTCAAGTCAACCTCACCTTAAATTTGTAACACATGCTGGTATATTTACCATAAAACTGCTACAGAAATTCAAGTATTGAATCCTGGTTTAATGGGATAATTGATTATGCACAACGATCTTCATGTATTTTAGAGGCACAGCAGGAAATCTTTCCTATGCTGTTAAAAGTAGCTGCTACATTTTGTGGTATTTCAATGAAATGACAAGTGAATAGCTGCACAGATGGGAATTCACCAAAAGGCAATCTACCTATAGCTGGAGGTAGATTGCCTCCAGTCCTTCTAACCTGTGAACGCCTTGGGATTCCCAATAAATTAAGATTTATGGCTTTCGTTAATGGAACTAATCCCTACAATCCAATCTCAGATAGGCAGAAGAAGATGGATGTTTTAGGGAATTTCTAAGTTGACAATACCAATCAAATTGATATTGTTTTATGTTTCTTTTATAAAGTCTGTCACTCCAACCCTAAGATAACTTTGTAGCCCTTTCTGCCCTGATGGCACTCAGATTTTTATGCTACATTGTATGAAAAAGAGACTCAAAAGCATTTTCTCTCTTGATAGATTTCCACAAATCAGACTTTTCATGCTTCTAACACAAAACACATTGCTCTCAATATAGCACAAATAACACAATCTTGTCTTTAAACATATAGGTTAATTTTTTTCTAACATGAATAGAAAGGTTATGAAGGGATATAATTTGCAAGAGAAAGTAAGACTTTTGAACATGCCACAAGAAACAGACCTGCACATAATTAGCATTAGCAAGAAAAACGCGATGAAAATTTATTATGCAGATCTCTAGAAGTTTCCATTGTGCTATCAAGCCCACATGCCTACTAATCCCCATCTGTGAAGTAAATCAAGCCCATTCTATCCCCTCCCTACTTCCAGCCTCTGTACCCATTGCAGAAAAAAAAGAAATAACTCAGTTTTAGCCTTTTCTGAAAACATTCCCCTTCCTTATAAAACTCCTCCCAGCAGACATGCAGAGGCACACAGGCGACCAGACTCTCCAGACTTACTCTAATTGCGTTTGCGTGTGTCTGCACTTTTCTTTCTCTGACATGAAGGGAAGAGCTGAGTTATTTCTTCTTTCTGCTTGTAAATGGTACTCTTGAACTTCTGAGTGGATCCGGCGGACTAAAAGAGCAGAAGTGGAAGAATCCAGAGGTGCAAAAATTACTGGAGTTAGGTAAGTCTGATGTGTGGACTGTATGATACTTTATATAGAGAGTACACTCAGGTTTTTCCCTCACTCATTTCTCGGCTAAGGTTAAGATGCTTACATCATTTACACAAACTTATAAAATGTTAAAGTAAATGCATTTTCTGGAGACACTTGAACTGATGTTGATGTTTATTAATAAATAACCGGGGGGAATACTGTACCGTACTATTAACATACAATTTGCATCGTAAAATTTTTTTTTTTGTAATTTTAAGTAATAATATATTCTAAAGGAGAAATTCAAAAATATTTTTACTGAAAACAGAGAAATATGTATGCATGACTTGACCAGACCATGGAGATGTTAAACATATCATATGCTTACAAGTTTATGTAACATTGGTCTTTCTTACTATTTAACATTTAAACCCATTCACTCCTATTTGTGTTTAGCAGAAAAAAACAGCAACTTTTTTTTGGCACCGCCTTGCTACCAGAGCCTTCCTTGTCATGGTGCCACTGACGTAAATGTATTTTGACAGCTGTAAAACACACCTGGTCAAGCTTTGACAGGAGAGGCCATGAAGCTGAAAGGCACCCACCCAACAAACGCTCAGATTTGCTCCTAAACGCGGACTGAAAGAGGAGGATGTGTGCAGCCAAGAGCATCCATATCTACATTTCAGGGATTAATAAAAAGAGACTCACCAAAAGCATTTCTGTAAATTGCGGAATCATTTCATATTGATGCCTCATTTTCAGAAAAGAGATGTGTCTATTCAGCTGCATTCAGGGTTTTAAACCAGATTTTCACATACACTATATGAAACTAACCTTACAAACATGTATCAGTGCTTGGTGGACCTGGTAAGAGAGTCCTATTGTCCACAGAGAATCAAGACCTGTACTGACACATGCTGAAGAGCCGCTCTGTGAGAAAAAAAAAATCCTCCAAAATCAAAATAAAAAACAGAAAAAAGTTGAAAAATGAACAGAGGCCTTTTATTTTGAAGATATGTCCTGGGGTCTCTTAAAGCTAAAATTCAAGAGTTTGGCCACAGTGTGATTTGGATGAAAAAAAAAAAAATTATGCTTACAAACCTGAAAAAAATCATCCTAACTTTAAAGGTAACCAACAAACCTGATTCAGTTACAAAAGCATATTGTGAGAAGCTTGTGAAAGGATCACCAAACAGTTCATATACAAGTCATTTAATGTAAAAGCCTATTCTACCAAATATTAAGGGAACATCTTAACTTCAAAACACTTGAAAAAAATGGCTAGAATGTCTCAACTTGTTTTGATATCTGGCTAAGAGAGCTAACTTTGATACTAAAAGTTGGTGAGAAGAAAAAAGTTTGTATCTTTTTATACAAAGCATACACACATCTGACTTCAACTGTACAAATCACTTTAACAATGTTTACATTTTTCTCATAAACTTTTCTATTTTTATTAAAACCAAATCCTTATAGCTAGTTCTATTTTGGGATTTAAACACTTAATCAGACTTGCACACTGTTGTATTTAAAGGTTAAGGTGAAGCATTAAAGGGTTTGGCAAACTCATGGCTTTCCCTTTGTTGAAACGCTTTAAGCCAAGAGAAAAGTCAGCCCATAAAAGTCACTTCCCTGTGACGAATCCTTTGCAGTGAAGCCAAGAAAAATGTGACTACATACTGCAGTCCAACACAAGCATAGTTTGTACCTAACCGTCTGCATCTTAACTTTCAAGGCGTTTTTCAAAGACAAACACCACTATTGCTGCAAGTCTGTGATACACTGAGGAATGTGCAGGGCGTTAAGCAAAACAAATTCGCGTCTTTTCCAAACAGACAAATTACATTTTTATCTTATTACTTTCAGTCATAAGACCAGTGTTGTCACTGCGGGCCAACATCACCACAATTAGGGGACATAAAGTGCTCCCACTTTGTGACAAGTTTCCCATTTAATTTATAAGTAAATGTGCCATTTTTCTGTTTGTAGTCGGCTAATTGGTTTTAATACTCAAAATAACAAAGGATATGCAGACTGAATAAAATAATTGAAGAAGCAGATGTAACGCATGCCGTCATTGACTTGGAACACATCTGGAAATCTCATTAAATCTGCCTTTATTTTACATGTCAGGTCATCCCAACTGAAACCATACACATACGAAATAAAGCAATTCTATGATATCATAGTATAAACCTCATTGTCCCAAAGTAATCCTATTTGAACATATTTCTACAAAAACCACTGCAACATAATTGAAGTTGCCATTTAAACTCAGAGGGAACCCTCTCGGTTGTTTTATGGGTGACTGGGTGTTTTTCCACACCACAAGTTGCCTTAAAATAAGAACTCTATTTTATTATGTTTGTTTCAGCAGATTTCAGAACAAGATGTACTGATAGATAACTAACCAGACTTTCGTCTCAGCTTTGAGGAGTTTAAAAAGTTTTGAGCCAAATCCGAATGTGATATGACAGCAGAAAGATCTCTGTCATGCAGTTTATGGTGGATGCCTTTAAATATTTTCCATTTCCAGATGCTGAAGTGGGAAATCCAGATAGCCACATAAGTTAATCAAAAACTGTAGTTTGAAAAAAAAACCAGATTGTTTCGTTTTGTACCCAGAAAGACAAAAAAGACTTCCTGAATTCACATTCACAAGAAAGATCCTTAGAAAACCATTGGAAACAACAGAAACTCTACTGTAAGGAGAAGTTTCAGCTTTCACAGCCTTGGCGTGACACGAGTCACCACATAGTCTAGCCACAGAATGTGAAAAGCATATTACTACTCCACAGCTGAGGCAGCACAGTTTTGTGCAATAACGTTTTATATAGCAATGATATAAATCCACTGAAAGACTAAATTTAACCTATTTTCCTTCTCACAACAGAAATAGAGAGACATGATAACTGCTGATGCATCCATTTACAGTGAAATTGTAATCTTCTGAGGATTCCAAAATACATTTGAGATTTCATACACATATTTTGAAGGGGCTGCATGGTGGTGCAGTTGTTAAAACTGCTGCCTTGCAGGAAAAAGATACTTGTCTTGATTCCAGATCTTTCTGCTTGTTTGCATTTTCCGACCATGCATGTGGGAGTTCTCTCTGGGTACTCTGGCTTGTTCCCATAGTCCAAATATATGGGTTAAATGGATTTAGGAACAAGTGTGTGTTCATGGTTGTTTGTCCTGTGCCTTTGGGTTACCATGTGATGGACTGACTGCATGTCCAGGGTGTATCCATGCCTCTAACCCAGTGACTATTGTAGATAGGCACCAGACTCCATGTGACCATGCAGGTATAGGCGAGTATAGACAATGAGACTTTATATTATTTATTAAAATAGTGTGCAGTTGTAAAGAAGAAGGAAAATTGTTGCACACGTGTGTATTTAGTCCGAACCGACGCTGTAGCTAAACCCTCTGCTGCAGTGACAGGCAGAAGGATTTTGTAATATTCCTCTACCAGCTCTGCACAAATAAAAGAAAAATTATTTGTGCAGATAAAATTACTTGTGTAGTAAACTGATTTTAATTGGTAGATGGAAAGATTTCCTTACCCGTTGTAAGAGTCTCTAAAGCAAGTCTTTCTATTAAATAGAAGTCACTCAGATAGCAGCAACCTGTATGTAGCAAAATAAGACATACTGTGTGTAATTTTATAATCTGGTTGCCTGATAAATTGTACATAGAAAAATATGATTGCTGCTAAAATATGCAGTGTGACATTCAGAGAGTCAGATTTAAGAAGCTTGTAAGTATTAGAGAAGAGTCGCAGCCACATTTAATTCTCAGCTGGTTTGTGGAAACGAATATAAATAAGATGAACATTTCTGGAAATATTTCAGTATCACTACGTCTTGAAAAACAATAATGTTTGAACAAACATTATTGCCATTTGCACAGTGCTGAAGATGCAAAAAGTAGAACTGAAAACATATCAATTGGAGTAGAAGCTCTGCTGATGGACCAGATGTAAGCGCTCTAATCACTGTTTAGAGCGCTTAAAAATGACAGCTGAAAAAGACAACAAAAACATCAGAGCCAGTGATTGTGAACAAGTACTCTACTTTATATTTCCAAGATGTTTCCAGCCATAAATTCATCTTATTTACAGAGCTTTTCCAAAGTGTCATTACCTCCTTGAAATGAACAAACGTCACACTTGCGTCTCCTCGGCATATTGAATGTTCATGCAGTTTGGATGGTCGTCCATCTGAAAGTTGCAAAATTAAGCTTTAACAGCATACCTTGAACCCAAACCATATCCTGTAATTATCTTACAAAACTTAGAAATCTTCACACCTTTTCACGAAATTCACAATCACTCACCTTTATCTGCTCAGGCTACCATGTGGCAGTTTTGGATGAAGCTCATCTTGGCCTGGATTTCCTTGGCAACCCCGATAATTGGCCAAAGTGGAGATGGCGACTGGGGTTCAGGCTTTGACATCTTCCCTGGCTTAATGGCCACCAATGATACATTGGAGGCTGTTGGTGACGAGCCTGCGAGTGTGAAAAACAACCATCTCTTAACCCCGTCATCAGCGTCCCCCGCGCTCCAATTTGAACCCCAACCAGATAAGTGCTCTGTCCACTTCAGCACTAAAGCCGCTGCTTCAGCTCGAAAGCTGAAGGCCCGGCGAGAGGAGCTGGACTACCTGCAGACGATTCAACGCGGCAACAAGGCAGTGGTGGAGAACTTGGAGCAGTTTGTGGGGGCAGAGCTGGGGGATCAGAAATATGAAGATGTGATTAAAGAAAACATCATCAGCATCCAGGAAGACCATAAAGGCTGTAATGAGGATTTAGAGAAAGCTGAAGAAGATTTGAGAAAACAGCTGGAGGGAGATGGCTTCGCTGGGATGGAGAAGTGAGTATTGGTTAAAGTTACAGACAGATAAAAAGAGGAGGAGATTTAGCATTTCATCAAACATTATTTATTATTTTTACTATAAAATGTACTGTATCTGTGTCAAATTTTTGGCTATCTTGTTCAGGATAAACCAAACAAAGCATATCAGCACAAAAAATGTGTACCGGTGGCGGTATTGTGCTTTGGACTAATGTAGAAACCCACTGGACCGATGAATCTTGCCGCTGTACACAGACGTTTTTAAGCATTGGATAGACCGTCTGTCTGACAGACAACACTTTGCCCAAACTGAGTCATCAACGAAACAAAACTGCACCAGAAAGACTGAAAATTAAAAATATTTAAGGTGTTTGTAAATGGCCTAATTAAAGTTCAGTGCTTAATCAAAAAGAGATGCAGTGGTGGGACGATAAGAGAGCTGATCAAAAGCAGTTGTCTATAAACCTCAATATGCTTAATCAAGATGAGTGTGCAAGAAATTTCTCCCCAGAAATATGGAAGACTGATAGTCAGGTTAAAAAAAAACAATAAATATGTCAGGCCTCAAAATGTATTTCTACAATTAACAGAATCATTTGGTGAGCTTAATTTATCCCACACAGAGGATAACATGTCATAGAAAATGACTGACTGTTTGTTTGTGTACCTGATGTTAGATTTAAATCATTTTTAAAGCCTCCAGACATATCATAAAATGTAAAACAAGTTGCACTTTTTTTCAACATGGCTATCACTTTCTGAGTCCGTCTTTTCCATTATGAAAACATCAATCATAATTTACCCCCAGGGAAATGAACAGTAGGTCAACAGGCATTCCTTCATTTGCCTTTTCTGTTCTTGTCTTTCTTCCTGAAACATGTTTTCTTTTCTTTTTTCAAATTTTGGCGCAGAGTAAGAGAAGAGTCTGTGGTCTTTGAAGAGATGCTTCGTGCTGCAGCGAACATTGCCAGCAGGTTGGAGAGGTCATCCCAAGCCCTTCATGTTTCATTTACACGGCAGCTGAAAGACATTGCCAGAATCCACCAATAGGAAATTGATGAACAGAGTTTCGAAACTGCTCAGATGTCAGTTTCCAGTTGCATAATAATAAATATGTGAATAAAGGCTGGCAAACTCTACAGACCTAAATATTTTGTGTTTTTGTTACTGAGATGCAACAATGTCTACTGTTAGCAGGAAAGGAAATGCTGAAGAAAATGCTACAGGTTGGGAAGTGATGGTTTAAACAAATCATAAAAAGTGAGTCATAAAAGCTAGACTTGTTAAATATTATCTTTAATTCAGGAATTGTTTATGAAATAAATGGCAACAATCTGTGGAGGAAGTCTAACATTTGTAAAGCAAACTAGAAGAGTCTTTTGGAAAGCCAGCATGAATTAATAAACACTGTTCATAAATATATGTGTTTTCAACATTTAAAAAGTAAACTACACTCACTTGATAGTTTATTAGGTCCAATTTGCCAAGACCAAATTGGACCCACACCAGTTGAGGAGATATATGACAGATTCTATTTTCCTGCTGGAAAATCCTGTGATGGTCTGCTGACCTTTCTATACATACGTCGACCTCTCGCCCAGCCTACAACTACAGAAACAAAAACCACAAAACTTAAGTGGAACTTTATAATTAATCAAAAAATATGTAACTTCTTTCCTTTTGTTTTACAAGTATGAATCTAGAAAATATTGCATGCATTTGTTGAAGAAGGTGCTCTGGTTAGATGAAACCAAAATCAAGCTATTGCACTCTACAAAATGCTACTGGATCACCCAAGTTTTCTTGGTGAAACTTGGTGGGGCCATGTGTGATTTGTGCTGCGAGGATGCTTTTCTTCAGCAGAAAAGGCAAACTGATTAGAGCTGACGGGAATATAATGTAGCTAAATACAGGGCAAAGTGGAAAGAAAATCTGTTAGAGACTGCAAAAGTCTTGAGAGAAGGGATGAATGATTATCTTCAGGATTATTCATCCTGAGCATACACAGCTTCAATGTACTGGTTTTTAGGTCAAAGCGTATTTGTATTTTTTAAATGGTGTAACTCAGATTTACATCCGATTAATCTTTCAAATTGTTTCGCCCCGGAAGAACCAATTGAGAAACTGTTTCTCCTGGTTCTCAGAAAGAGTATGTTGTCAATTTAACAATGCATGCTTGTTCCAATAAAATATTTTTTCATTATTCAATGATATTACGCAGCTTCTGTGTTCATCTCACGTTGGGAAAACTTAAACATATCCAAGTATATTTATTCACTTAGTCTGCCCTCTAGCTGCTCTCCACAGAAATATCCCAGATGAGTTGACCTGAGTGAGCTGATTCTTTGAGTGAAAAACGCTTGAAAGAAATAATAAAAGCAAATATTTGACATAAAACTACAATTTAACACTTTCTAATGTGCTTAGATTTAAATGTAGTATTTCGGTTGCCTTTACATCTAAGGTTAATGACAATCATAGAGAGAAAGAGAAAGAGGGAGAGAGAGAAAAGAGAGAGAGATGAGATGGAAGAGAAATAGGAGGAGGGACTGCCGGAGGTGTCCTACCAGATAAAGGCGCATGTTCCCTACTAGTTGGATCCACTCTCCAGAATAAAATCCTTCGAAATAGCAAAAGGATAACAGCTTGGCAACGTGCGTAAAAACGCGCAATGGTTTGGATTTGGCACCTGCGCAAGCCTGGACAACATTTTCCTATACTTAAGTTATTAAAATAGCCGATTTAAAACCACAACAGAAGCACATTTCAGTGGTGACCGAAGAGACATTTACCAAAGCTAAACGGCGGCACAGTAGTTGGTCGGAGCACTTTTCCACTCTCTCCTCTCCCTCTGATGTAGTAGCAGTTGTGCAGTTTTTCTGATATGCTTCCGAGCTGCGAAGATGACACATGCTTCTCTCACGGAGAAGACTCTGACGGATCGTCCCTGCTGCGCGTTACTCTCTGATCAAGTTGGACTTATTTTTTCTAACCGAGCGCAAAATGATTCACAACCACCTGTTCCTGAAAGGGACGATCGTCGTCTGGATGCTACTTCTGGGTCAGACAGGTAAGCGTTTTTTCCCCCTGTACTGTAACAACTGAGCAGGAATTTAATACACAGACCAGCTGAAAAAAAATATTTAGGAACCAAAACCTGTGAATTGCAATAATAATCACCTACATTATTTTCCAATAAAAGCTCTTCAATTATTCTGACGTCCATCTCTAGACTCAGTAAAAAAAAAAAATCAATGAAATAACTGCGTTCTCTTTTAAAATGTTTTTCCTTAAGTATCCCAACCTTGTTTGAATTGTTGAACACGTTTTTACTTCTTAAAACGCAAAACGTTTGTAAATTTTTTTTTACAGAACTCGTATCCGTCTTATGTTCTTTTATCTCAATCGCATCAGGGTTTATGTTTTTTCTACCTCTAAATCCAAATTGAATGAGCCAGTATGGGATTATTTACAGTAATAGCTACAAACTAGGGATATCCTGATAGCACTTTCCTGCCCCCACCCCTTGATGCAATATGGAAGCATTTGAGTCTCAAGATATTTGTAGGTTTAACTGCACACTTGCACAGCACTTTAATCAAAATCCTCCAAGTTAAGAATTTGTCATGTAGTTCTAAGTCCCCCTCTAAGGTAATGTGTGTGCGGGTTGTGTGTTATATATGTTTTTTTTTGTTTCTCTTTTTTGCACTATTTTGTTTTTGTCAATGACATAATCTTAGCTTGGCTATAGTAGCTTAGATAGTGCAGCTGCATTATGAAATTGCAATGTAAGTTGTTTTTATTGGTTTCTTGTTTTCTTTTTTCAACAGGTGATGTAAATTATGTTTGTTTGTTTGTTTTTTCTGTATGGTCCATTTCTAAATTTGGAGAACCTTTCAGGATCCCTGCACCTTTTAGTCACACCGTATTGTGGCACAGTTGATGTAAAACAAGACAGCAGGTCAACAGCAGGGAATGGGAGTGAAGTCCAACACTGCCAACTAGAATACCAACTAATCAAAAATGCTTTCATTAGGATTTGATACTTGAGATCATATTGGGATTAAAATCAATTAACAACCATAAATCAGATGGAAATACTGACAAGGATCCACTAAGTATCATGATTTTAGAAGTTTGTCATTATTCTTTCTGATCTAACTGCCTTACTAACCTTCACATACATTTCTCTAATTGCAACTGTTTGTTTTCTGTAAGTCAGACATGTTTGGAGCCACAGCCAGAGAAAATGTTAATATCTCCAGAAGCCATACAGTCCATAATATAGCTTTTTAGTTAATTAAAACAAATCCTGGTATCTTGTATTTGTTCCTTATGTTTTGCTTGATTAATTCTTCTGTATTTTGTAATTTAACAAGCACCCAATTTATACTCTTAATCCTGTTAAGAGAATGTGTTGTGGCCTTTCTAAAGTCATTGAACACACATACATCTTGCAATGTTTGCATATTAAAAACGCATGTTTTATATGCAAACAATGCTAATCTACAACTGATCACATTCAGATTTTCACAAAAGGAACAAATGATAGGTAAGATAGATTCATGGAGCTGAATTTAAACAAGCTCTTTTCTGCCTGCCTTAATTAGGTCAAAAGACTTTTTTATAAGAGGTGAATTGGATATGCATAAACATTGAGAGAAATATATTACATGAAAACATTATGCTTTTTACAGATATTTATAGATACTTTCTTTATGAAAAGAAAATGACAGTAAAGGAAAAAAGAGTTCTATTTTTTTGCACCAATTTAAACCTTGAATCAATTGTTCGCTCAAATGCACAAACAAGTAATTTGCAGACTTGCTCAACAGATGCCTGAAAAAAACACTTAAAGTCTGCATCTTCCTGCCCCATCTCTCCTTTTTCACTTCTGCAGTAAAAAAAAAAGTAGACACACAATCTAGAGATGGTTCATTTACCACCAAGCCAAAGATCAGCTCTTTGACTTGACGCCTTGCAGTTTTCTTGTCTAGAAAATGTTCCATGTTGTTCTCCTACAAACTCTTTACTAAAAGCACTTGACAGCCCAATTTCACCAAGAGTGCCCCTGGCCAAGGAAGCTGCTGACTCGATCCTCCAAACGGGTCAGTGTTTTATAGACCTGGCCAAAGGACCTGGCTGGCCTCCAGTCTTCTAAGGCCAGTTTGCTGGATTTTGAAGGTGTCATCTTATTTCAAGACTCCACTGCCAGGAGGTTCTTTGATGTATGGTACCCAGGAGCCTTTTTGTTTAGCATTGGTGTGATGGACGCATCTCACCAGGGCCGTCAAGAGACCAGACAGAAAACCTCAGCTGCAACCTTATTGGTCAGGTTAGAATAAACAAATGAAAGTATTCACTTTAAAACCCATCATATGGCAAAGATAATGTCTGAAAAAACAATGCTGAAAATAACATTTTACAACATTAAATACTTACTGTGAAACAGCATTGTGATGTTTAAAGCCCGTCCAAGACTTCAGCTTTAGCAGTAAATCTCTGCATCAGATTTACATGTAGCCACAGGTCTTTATAGCATTGACCCTGCAGAGGGTTGACCTACAATAACAGATAATATGTGGATGTGCCTGATTTTAGTAAGATTCTGAAATAAAGATTTTGAAAGAAAGAACAAAAGAAGGAAAAGTACTTCTTTCTTTCTTGAAAATTCTAATATTTAATATAACAAAATACTATCCAATATCTTTCCTTTATGCCAAATCTTAACTGAATCAAGAACACAAAGAAAGAAATGCACATAAAGGACACATCACCAGTTTGGGAAGAGAAATATAATGAGTTATGGAGCATGACCCATTGTAAAATGTCACACTGTCAGTTTAAGGCTTTTGTTTTAGAGCTAATAAAATAAATGAGGAATTTAACAGTCTTCAGTTGGTAGCTTTTGACATTTTTTGCAAATTAAGGGCTGCTGTTACTCCTCCTAAAGTAATCAACTAGAATAAAAATAAAAGTATAGTACCAGGTCTTAGGCACACTAACGGTCATTGGAATATTCCCAGAATTGCATATTTTAATCCCTTTCAGTGTAGTTCACCTGAGATACATCAAAGCCCTTTTTTGAAATCTGCTTTTTTTTGTGCACGAGTTGTGACACCAAAAGAACAGACGTGGTTAAAAACACAGTTAAAAAGAAATCATTTGTCCAACAGTTAATGAAAAGAAAAGATCCAGGTCCAGTGCATTGCAAAGTATCCATACCTCAAGACAAGACATATTCATACTCATTATTTGTTTACAGGACATCCAGAAAAGTGGAAGAACTAACAGGGAACAACAATAACTAGAATACACTGTAACTGTTAATGTCAGGACAAAAACAGGTGATGAAAAGCAGGCAGTGATGAATGGACATGGATGAACAGAGTGTCTGGCAGGAAGGTGATGATGACAGACTTAACTACTGGGAGAGTTAATGAGCGGCATGAGAACCAGGAGTGACTAATCGGGGGAATGTGGTGCAGTTGGAGAAAAAGCAGACCAGGAAAATCAAGACAGATGGACTAATAAACCCAGAGTGAACACAGATTAAGCTGAAAAAGGTTATAAAATGTACTATTAACACAAAGGTTAAGGTCTAACATTAAAATAGTAGTCTTAAACATAAACACAAAAGCCTTTCTTTCACAAAGGTTAAAAGTGGCCAAAGTTTCTGCAGCTACAAAGTTTCCAGTGTTGCACAGAGTGTGTATTCAGCTTTCAACTTAATTTAAAAGTTTAATCAGTAATACTTTGATAACAAATTTATGTCAGATCATGATTTCTTGGTTAATGTCAAGTTGTTAATTACATTACATGTGTTCCGCCTGCCATCTACAAAGACATTTTGAATAATGTCAACTTTAAAAGTGTCATGATTTACCGAATGGCACTTTATGACAACAGTCATAAATATTCATGAAGACTTACTCATGTTTATGACAGGTGTTATGTCATGTTTATGACGGTGTCATGACTGTCTTATTCACAACCCCTTCAAATAAAGTGTTACCCCCACAACCAACTCAAACAAACTGGGATCCTGCTCACTTTTTTCAAAATTAATTAAACTGAATGAAAATTAAGTCCAGTTGAGTAAGTCAATATTATCATGTTTTTAAACTATGACTGGTAAATTCAGGTTATGACTGAGACTTTTTTGATGCTCTTAGTGAAAATGTCAATGAAAAAAGCTAGTGCAGCTTCTACTCCACGTACAACATTTGCAAATAGGTCAAAACGCTACATTTCGGTTTCATCTGACCCCAGCACCTTCATTCTCATGGATCTCTTTCATGGGTGTTTCAAAACTACAAATGGGGCTTCTTCTCGCTTTCTTTCTAGAAAGTGTTGATTTTTGTCACTGTTTTAGGATCTAGATGGGTGATGTCCAATAAGAGTAGTTGTTCTGTCAACAGATACTCCCACCTGACATGTGGCTCTGTCCAGCTTGTCTTTTTCTTCTCTGGTCTGCTGCTATACATAATGCTCTCATAGCCTGTACTTCCAGTTAGTTTGCAAATATTCTGTAATCTCTTTCAAATTTTAGATTATTCTCTGAAAGGTGCTTGAAGCCTGGGATTTTATTTTATAACCTAATTTTGCGTAAAATGTCTTTAAAACTTTATCCCGATCTGTCTTCTGTGTTCTTTGGCTCTCTTGATGCTGATAGTCTGTAATGTTCTCTAACAATGTCTTGACGGCTTCCCAAAACATTTGGATTTAAACTGAGATTAAATCTCACACAGGTGAACTCTAGCCAGACTTCTGTGATGAAACATCTCCATGTTTCCAGCTCCCACTCTTTCTTTCACAAGCCACAATATGATGCCAGCCAGAAAGATAACTGAAGGCAATGATGACAAAAGCATTTAATATGTTTGCATAAATTAAAAATTATTAAATAAAGAGTGTACATGATCATATTTGCTTAAAAACACTTAATAGAATGAAATCAGAGATCAAACGTAATCATCTAAATGAACTCTACGTGTTTGTAAAATTCTAATACAAAGTATTCCGGACAAATAAACATCTTATTTTCCACAGTTCTTGGTCATGTCAAGACCCATTCACATGCCGAAGATGAACTCTTCAAGACGCTGTTCTCTGGTTACAACAAGTGGTCAAGACCTGTCCCAAACATCTCTGATGTGGTCATAGTCAAGTTTGGACTGTCCATAGCCCAGCTCATTGATGTGGTGAGTTATATGAATGGATTGTAATTGTGGTTGTAAGAGGATTCAAGCAAAATTGTTGATTTAATGCAAAATATTTTTGTCTGAAAATGCTGGATCAATAGTCAATATTTCTGAATCTAGCAAAGGAGTTGAAGTATCTTGGTGTCATTTTCATCAGTGATTACAGGATGTGGTTGTAATGGTTGTGCTAATTGGTCATTTGATGATAAAGAACTGGTCTAAAGGCGAAACTAGTATCAGAAAACTGGTTGTAAGACTGTTTAGAACAGTTTAACATGAACAAATCTAACATGAACACCAAATGGAAGAATGAATGTGAAAGAAAATCATGCCAAAAATGCTGGATATGTACAAAAAAGAGAATGTTCTTTCTTTCTGGCCCTGACAATTTGTTCCATCACTTATACTCATAATATCCGACCAATTAGATTTCGAAAATTTGACTTTACCCATAAATCTTTAAGTACTTTCAGTTTGTTCTTTGTTCTTTCCTGTTTCTCCCATTTAGGATGAGAAAAACCAAATGATGACAACTAATGTGTGGTTAAAGCAGGTTAGAAAACTTGTTTCTATAATCATTTTTTTTTTTTTTAAGAATTGTTTCTACCTTAAATGAGGGATAAAAACTCAAGGATCACATTGATCTCTGTTTGACTCTCCCAGGAGTGGAATGACTACAAACTTCGCTGGAGACCGTCTGACTATGACAATGTAACGTCCATCAGAGTCCCATCGGAGCTTATCTGGGTCCCAGATATAGTTCTCTATAACAAGTGAGTTTATAGTTATTTTTTTATTTATTTTTAAGATTTTTTATTTCTGTGATTGTTGTTTTGGTCAAATATTGTTGTTTACAAATAACATCTATGTTAATAATGTATATTGTCAAAAAGTAAAAAGTGTGGATATAATTCAGGTGGCTATTCAAACTGCTTGCTTTAAAAATGTAATTAATATTTTTATTGCATTTTGAATGACTCACTGACAAATTTGTAGGTTTATGGCATGTGTATAGTGCCATCTAGTGGTATTATAAATTGATTACTGTTTACATGTTTACCTGTATTTGATGAACTCCTTTTTTAGCATGTTGGTGAAGCTTATTCATTTTAAAAGGAAAGCAGCCTTCATGAATGCACAATCTCCATGTGAAATCAGATGTAAAATCCAGCCTTCAGACTCAAGTCCCAGCACCTAAAGTCACCTCACTCAGATTAAAATCAAGCAAGTTGATGATGGAGTTCTGCTCCGATGAGTGTTTAATCACAGTCTGTCAGTGAAATTAAACTGATGAAATGATAGCGGCTCTCCAACAGAAGCTATTATCATGATTAACATAATGAATGGGGTTTAAAATGAGTTACAATTTTTCACCATGTGATTTTTGTATGTGCTGCAGCCCTTTTGCCTAAACTTTGCTTCCCTCTAAGCCACGACAATGCTGAGTTTGCTTTGCAATTTCTTTTCTATTCCAGTGCTGATGGCGAGTTTGCTGTGACCCACATGACCAAAGCTCACCTGTTCCACACTGGTAAAGTGCGCTGGGTCCCGCCTGCCATCTACAAAAGCTCCTGCAGCATCGACGTCACCTTCTTCCCCTTCGATCAGCAGAACTGTAAAATGAAATTTGGCTCCTGGACCTATGACAAAGCCAAGATTGACCTGGAGCGAATAGAAAACACTGTGGATCTCAACAACTACTGGGAGAGCGGGGAATGGGCCATCATCAACGCTGTGGGAACATACAACACAAAGAAATACGACTGTTGCCATGAGATCTACCCAGACATCACCTACTTTTTCATCATCCGAAGGCTTCCTTTATTTTACACAATCAACCTCATCATTCCCTGCTTGTTGATCTCATGCCTCACCGTCTTAGTTTTCTACCTGCCCTCAGACTGCGGTGAGAAGATCACTCTTTGTATCTCAGTCCTTTTGTCCCTCACTGTGTTCCTCTTGCTCATAACGGAGATCATACCCTCCACGTCTCTCGTCATTCCTCTCATCGGCGAGTACCTCCTCTTCACTATGATCTTCGTCACCCTGTCCATCGTCATCACAGTATTTGTGCTAAACGTGCACCATCGCTCACCCAGCACTCACAAGATGCCCCGCTGGGTCCACTCCGTGTTCCTGGATCTGATCCCACGTTGGCTGTTCATGCGCAGGCCGGCGCCCGATGGCCGGCGCCGCAGGCTGCTGCTACTACAGCAGCAAATAGCAGCAGAGAGGCGGCAAATGCAAATAGCAGGGTATGACTCAAGCCACTGCATCAGCACCTCCTATACCTGGATGAGAGATGGGAGCACTCTGGAAAACCCAGAGAGAAGCTGCTATGAGGACTTGGAGCTTGGAACGCTGACGTCATATTTCTCCTTCCGGCCCCCGTCTCCGAGACCTCCAGGGTTGACTCCTCCACTGCAACAGAAAAAAACCCAGAGCAACCAAAACTTGCAAGATGGTGCTGCAGGATTAAACAAACAGCAATCTGGAGTTAGGTTTAACTCCCCACAGCAGCTGCCGAAAGAGGACAGTTCAGCGTTAGAGTCACCTTTCATACTTTCACCAAGTGTAATACGGGCATTACAAGGGGTTCACTACATTGCAGACCATCTGAGAGCTGAAGATGCAGATTTCAGTGTGAGTATTGCTTATCGTAACTACCGCAATGCTACTATTTTCCTACGAAAACAAGCTAAAAGCTTGCTGAAAGCTTGAGAAAGTTAAAAGTAAACAATGACTAGACATGGGGTCTGTCAATGAGAATTTAAAGAGTCTGTTAGGAAAGTAGTTAAATGTTTGTGAAAGGGCAGATTTGATGCGTTCTCTGTTCTACAATTCTGGGAATTGAGATTAGTTTGGGGGGTTAAAATAATCTCAAAGATTACGCTGAGGATTCACAAAAAAATATCAAGACATTTTTTTGAAAACTAACAAATGGATGAAGGTCAGATCAATAATAGAGCTATAAAAATAGTCAATAGAAAAACAGAAGTAACTTCTTCTCAGTAAATTCTGCAGAGTTAAATCAAAACTATGCCGAGTCTATTTGGTCCTTATCAGAATTAATGTTAATTTAACTCTTTTCAAAGTTATTTCAACAATAGTTTGAGTAGTTATAACTTTTTCAAGTGTTAAAACTACTCAGTTTCTTGTTGAAATAACTCTGAACAGAGTTAAATTTACACCAATTCTGATAAGGACCAAATAGACTCGACATAGTGTTGATTTAACTCTGCAGAATTTACTGTGTTGTTTTAGGTTTACTAAGGTAAATAGATAATGTTTTGGCAAAAAGTCACTTCAGAGACATTTATTCTTGGGTTCTTGAGCCAGTAGTCTGCTTTTAATGAGCCTAAAGTCGTGTTAAAACTCCAGAGGAGAGTCAATATCAGGAGTTCCAGAGAAAAGGTTCTTGTGAGATGATTTTCAGTACATCACTTTGCTGGAAGGGAATAGTGAGGAACAGTCTCTAAACTGACAGCGTCGTCCTCCAGCATATATTCCAGTGCTAGTGTCCTGAAGCAGTAAATTAAAATTCTAGTTCATAAACAAAATAAATGTGTCTCATGAGATTGCTATCTTTGGTTAGGCATATTTTTAATTTCATGAAATTTTCTCTCCTTCATTGTGTTTTTTCCACAGGTGAAGGAGGATTGGAAGTATGTTGCCATGGTCATTGATCGGATCTTCCTGTGGATGTTCATTATTGTCTGCCTGCTTGGCACAATAGGGCTCTTCCTTCCACCATGGTTGGCTGGCATGATTTAGGTTTTGTGAGGAAAGATTAAAAAAAAAAAATCTGTAGCTGGACTCTGATTTATTGTTGATGTTATTTTGTTTTAATAGTACAACTTCTGAGGGCTCAGAAGTCACCTATTAAAAAAACAATGACACTGACTTTATATTTATTTTAACGGACTTCAATAATACTGCATCAGGGTCGACAGCAGAATGCTAACATTTACAAGTATGTTCAGAAATAAACATGAATGCTTACATTAAATTAGTGGTGAGATTTATTAACTTACTAATGATGTGAAATTATGCAACAAGTGAAAACTTTTTTATGTGAGCCAATGGGGTGTCAGTGAAACACACATTTCTGTGACGGACCAGAATCTATGACTCAATTTCTATTAGAACCTCAGTTATTCAAATAATCAATGTTATCACCATTGCAATTCTATGGTATTGGACCCTGTTGTCATAGTTCCTGTCATGTTGCTATTTCTCTCATTGTTCTCTGGTTGTTGACATCCTTCCCCTCGGTTTACTTTTTTTTTTTTTCTTAGCCATCATTTCCTTCAGCTCCTCTGTGAGCAACATGTACACGAGCATGATTGACATTGATAAGACATTCTTCCTTGATCTGACCAGTTGTTTCTGAAGTGGGAGCGGTGTATTTCAGCAGCAGGAGAAGTAAGAGGAGCTCGTTTTTTTCCCCCTGCATATAATCTATCTACTTTCTTTTTTTTATTTTTACTCTTTTGTTCTGCGTCCTCATGAAAAAAAACAAACACTGCCCACACCCAAAATAAAATGTTTGGGTCAACAGGTTACACTATTCTCTGGTCTTCTAGTAGGACTATGTTTTCTTTAGAAAAGTAAAACCTTGACTTTGTGGGTATCAAGAGTTAAAGAAAGGACACATTCTGTATTTACAAAGATTTTTAATTTCCAACTTAACATCAATGTCTCATCATAGACTTCGATTTCATGATGGTCTCATCAGAATGACCCAACTCAGTGTGACAGCAGTCACTGATAAATCAGATCATTACACTTAAGTCTATTTTTATGCAATTTTTAAAAATATCATATCAAATAGTGTGGATTTTGATTTTTCTTGACAGTGTCACTTAACACATCACTCATTTACACACTGACGGTTCCCCAAAGAACCAGAGGCTGCCTTTGGCTCATATTTATCAAAACCAAACTGTCTGATGAGGTCCAAATGTTATTTTAGAGAGACAAGAAAAAAGTCAGTTAAAAGAAATAAAGAAAGAAACAAAGCAGTTCACTCTGGTGCAGCTGGTTTGGCTATATTAGCTCTGACTCTTGCTTGGTCCACAGCATCCAACATGTTCTTGCTGTCCATGGCCAGAGTGTGTGCAGCAGCCAGCATCTGTTTTTTGCACTCCTCCTTTAAAGATGTGATGGAGTTCTGCTGGGCCAGGCGCATTTTGCTGATCAGCTCGGCCATGTCGTTGTTGAGCAACTTCTGGGTACCTTCAATCTGAAAAAGAAGGAATGAATCTGATCAAATAAAAGCTGGCCTCGTTTTAACTTGGTGTTCATTTACAGAATCCTGCCCCTGTGCATTCAAGGTAAGAATATTAATAGTGTGTTTGAATCCTATGTACAATCAAGCAATACCTCAGTCCTGATCGACTCATGCAAACTCGGCAGCACATCGTCCACACTGCGGATCAGATCTCGTAAGGCCATCCCAACAGACTGTGAGGATAGATCAATAAAGAAAATGAATCAGCTGTGTGACTCAGGAGATTTTCCTCTGCATTTTAAATTGGCCAATAAAACAACAACGACCTACAAAGCGGAGGTGGAGGGAGGTAATTTATCTCAGTGTACCTTGACAATGGAAATATATTGTTCTGGTTGCAGCTCAGTGATGTCATTCTTGAGTTGGACAACAACTTTGACCAAGTCCATAACGTACTGGTATACTTTATCATCAGAACGGTCGATCTCTGCTGTGGGAGCAGCCTAAAACAGTAAAGCTTATTAATCTGAATGACCATAAAAAAACTTAACAAGGGTACAACTGTCTACTTACTTGTGCTTTGAGTCGTGGGGGTTTTTCAGGTGGTACTGTGTGGGAAGACAGATTTGTTACAAAACAACAAAAGGAAAACAATTGAATGTAAAACAGTAATTTGTCTTAGTCCTTACCATGCTCACTCTCATCTTCAGTTGGCTACAAAGAGAAAAACGAACATGAAGATAATCAGACAAGTATAGAAAGTAAACGTGAATAAAAAACATGTCAACTTAAGCAGTTCCTAATGTGTGCATCCGACAAGAGGAAAAAAAAACTTTTACCAAGTAGTTAATTTTGTAATTTTACTGGCAGGATCTTTGGTTCCAGTTATTCAAAAAAGATGTCAGAATGCAATCTATCTTTGTTATACAGAACTTTGCAAAAGTATTACGCCTCTAGAGTTTTTTTTGAATCTTGTCAAGTTATAATCATCTTTGGGTTTTGTAAACCTATAAAAAGTGGATAAGTGTAAAAGTTTTCATCCAAAACCTTTTTTCATGGCACAACTGCAACCTAAGACTTGCAGCTGTAATTTTGGAGAAAAGTGATTTATTTTCACAATTATGCACTTTTGTGTTCTGGTACATAAAACTAACATGCTTTCTCACTTAGCTGCATATTCATTTTGCAAGTGTGTGGTAAACAGTCTGAAGTTACTACCTGCTGTCTTCATTTAATCTCACTGGGATTTTATTTCGTACATATGGACACTTACCTCTGAAATGGCAACGTCATCTTGTCCCATGGGGTCCTGCAAAAGAACAGGCAGGTTCATTTTACAGAATAAAGACATGGGGCCTTTCTTTTGCACTGTTATCAGGGGAACATTCAGTTTAACGCTAGTGGGGCGTCGAGGTTGAACAAAAAGTTTTATTCTATTTAGAGGTGCTTTGTTCCACTCAGGTTCCAGGGTAACATTGAATTGGTGATAAGAGGGACACATGGACACAGAGAGGGGGTTGACTAAAGCTAATGATGCTCTGTTTCCCACCAAGAGTCTCTCCTCCTTCTCCAGCCACTTCTTATCCTCCATCATCTGCTCTTTCTGGAGCCGCAGAGTGTCCTGCATGTTTTGCCGTTCTCTCTGCCACAGCCGCTGGGCGTCCTCCTTACTGTTTGGCTCCATTCGCATAAACTCACTCTCCTAATGCAGAAATGATTGTTTATTTTAACTCTAAATGGATGGCATTTATTGCATGTCAGAAGTAAGCTTTGATATTGTGATCTTACCCCCATGCTGCGGCGACGGGGAGACCTAACCGGCAGAGCGAGCGTGTTTCTGGAGTCAATCGGGGACTGGTATTCACATGGGCTGGCCAGGTCTGGTGAGCTGGCACAAAGAGCTTCATTCAGCTGCACAGACACACAAACAGATCAGTCAGACTGTAAAAATCCTGTAAATATCCTAGGGTTATTTGCCTAAACTTACACACCTGAATATGTAGACCAATACTGAGGGTGTTCCCAAATCGGCTTGGCATCGTCCTTGAGGGCTTCAGTAAAGGGTGAAAAAGGTAAGTAAATGCATTAAACCAGGCATTTATATATATGTATATATATATATGTTAAAACTAAATAAAATGAACAAGTTTTTATACCTTGGGGGGAGCATCTGCAAAGCTGACCTTTGGTTCCAGAAATTTGGTGGCGCGTGCTCTGTCTCTTTCTCTCTCTACATCCAGCTCCTTCTCCATCTTGTGGACGTCACTGAAAGACACGTCGGGATTACGACCTTGTAAACTGAAGTGACCTTTAAAGTTCCAGCTTGAGACGTTTTAGAAACATGATCAGATTACATACAATTGTACAACTATTGGAAATTGAATAAAAGAGATTCAAAGTAAATGGATGAGTGAGTAATATTACCTCTGGGGAAGAAATGTCAATAGCTGCATGACCTATTTTATTTCTTAAACATTTAGACACAAGACCTGTATCTCAATTTATGTTCCTGTAGATGAATTCTGATGGGAAGCTGTTAAGGAAAGACAAGATTTTCACCTTGGATATAGTTGGCCATACAAAACTTTTTCAGCTAGCTTTATGTTTATGTACTTAAACTAGGTACTGATCTTTAGTTTCCATTTGTAATTATAAATTAGACAAAGTAAGTAGTTCTACTGAAGTTCCACAGGGGTGTATTTTTGGTCCTCAAGTTTATTTGTATAGCATATTTGAGAAAAGTAACAATTTGAAGTGGTTTACGTGATGAAAAATTAAACAACAGAGCAAGAAACCTCTCATGGACAAATGTTTGTATCATGTAGTTGGTCTCTTAAATAGTCAAAACAAGTATTAGCTTTAGTCGAAACTATGTTACAACTCTATGTAGTAAAACAAATATACATTATCAGTACAATACAGTTATCTGATATCTGTCATTTCTTGTCAGAGTTTATAACTTGTTTTTATATTTCTTTTACATGTGAATTTTATGTTTCTATGAATTATTGCTTAATTGTTTTTATCATTGTTCATACAATAAAAATATTTTAATTGAACAGAAAATTGTTCTGTTTTTCTTAACAGAACAATTTGAAAGGATGGTGTTTCTCTTTGGGCGTCTTTTGTTAATTTTTTAAAATAAATACCTGATCTTGACCACAAGCTCAGTGAAGCTGGGTCTCTCTCCGGGATCGTAGGACCAGCAGCGAGTCATGAGTGAGTAAAGAGCTGGAGGGCAGTTCTCTGGTTTGGGCAATCTGATGCCCTGCTCCAGCTGGTTGATGACGTCCCTGTTCTCCAGCCAGAAAAACGGCTGCTGCCCTTGGCTCATGATCTCCCACATACACACAGCTGCAGAGAGATGCACCCAAGACACCAGAATACAAGCTCAGACATTTTCACTCTGTAATCCATGAGATAGGACTACAAAGAGAAGCGTTAACCATTATAGATATAAATCAGAGGATTATAAAGGAAATCTGAAAATGTGTCTGAGCTCACCAAACATCCAGACATCGCTAGCTGAGGTGAAACGTCTAAAGTTTATGGATTCTGGGGCCATCCACTTGATTGGTAATCGTGTAACAGAAGCTGTGGAGAAATCACCATAAGATCATGCTAAGCCACATTGTGCAAAAGGTCAAAGGTTATACTTTATATTAACCACCCAGGTCTTCTGACAGAAATCTTTGTATCATCTTCTCTGTTACCTTTATAGTATTCTTCATGCTCAATGTATCTCGATAGACCAAAGTCTCCAAGCTTCACACAGTCTGGGCTTGCAACTAACACGTTCCGAACAGCAATATCCCTGAACGCAAATCAAAAACAAAAGATGAAAATGCAACTGGAATAGGTCCTGGCAGGAGGACGTAGGAGGAATATCATTAAACAAATATTTGGATCAATGAGAAGCTTGTCCTTGAGGAAGAAAAAAATTCACCTTCAGACTGACTGGATCAAAACAGGGAGAAAGGAATGTTTAAATTTTTCAGGCAGGTGAACATTTCTTTTTGTCAGTGTTTTCTCTTCACAGAAGCTTGGAGCCGTGAAAGGCTGCCTGGCCTCTACTGATAACATTTAGCTTTTTTCTCTTCCAGTAGCATGACTGACTCAATTGTTCTGCCTCCCGGTCAGTATTTTAACTTCAAGGAAAAGTTTTTTACAATTCTTATTACATCGTCATGGTAATTATTTCATTAATATTTTTTTAATTGATGTTCTGTAATCCCTGACAAAAGCAACATTATTGTAGTTTGGTACTTATTCTTATTTTTTTTATGTGTTTGCTAAGTTAGGTTCCATCAGTATCTGGTTTATGATGGATAGACTGATCCAGCCTTGTCTGCAGTAATGTGGGCACCGATTATGTATGTTGTGTTAAGCATTGAGATAATCCAAAAGCCAAAGTTCTTCATTTAAAGACTCATCTAGGCTCTGATTTTCACATATGTACATGAGATATGAATAATGACTACAACATGCTGGGTAGAAGTTGATGAAATATTAGTGGCTAGTTGTGGCAACTATTTGAAAATCACATGAGATTTTTCTTACTTTTTTTGTTTTTGCCTATTTATTTAAAACACAACATAGAGAGCACAAGTTTATCATTTCATGTTCCATACAAACCTTGCTTTCACCTGCATATTAACTGAAAAAAACACATGATAGTTCATTTTAAAAATCCTTTTTTCAATCTATTTTTGAATTTGGGCATCAGATAAGATGAAATTATAAACAAAAGTTTTGATTTCTGATTTATCTATAGTAGCTAATTGTTCTATTTGTGACGTTAGTTCAAGAATTACAAGGACTCCTCCAATTCCTTCAGATCTGTAAAACTAAAATTCATTAGAAATGTTGATCTGAAGGGATTGCAAACTGCCAAACACATATTTTTTGACTTTACATGGTTATATGCCACAATTTTTACATACAAATATTAAAAACCTTCTTTTTAAAAAAATGACCATGAGGCTGATCACAGTATCTAAGGTTAAGCCACAGTGCCATCTAGCTTTTCTCTTGTGTAGCTTTGTGAGGTTTTACGCTATACTTTATTGACTTTCTTATCTTTTTGCCTTAATTTAGGTTTCTGACATGCAAAACTGGCACATACTGTCACAAAAAGTTAAAATATACGGTAACACTTTATTTGACGGGTTGTGAATAAAATTGCCATGACACCGTCATAAACATGACATAACACCTGTCATAAATATGAGTAAGTCTTCATGAATATTTATGACTGTTGTCATAAAGTGTCATTCAGTAAAGTATTACTCATTAAACTTTAGCTTTTATAACATAAAGCTACATAATTTTTAAAGTGCAATCAGTAATACTTTTATAACAAATTTATGTCAGATCATTATTTTTTGATTAATGTCAAGTTGTCATAGCGAAGACATTTTGAATCATGTCAACTTTGTATTAAAAGTGTCATAATTTATGTTCGTGATGGGCGTTATGTCATGTTTATGATAGTATCATGACAGTCTTATTCACAACCTGTCAAATAAAGTGTTATCAAATATACTAACTGCATGCAGAAAGACACACCTTTCAAACTTGTAAAGAAGAAGAACTTGTACTTATGGTAATCTTTTAATCCTTTTCTCACCTGTGCACCATGTTGCACCCCCCGAGATAGACAAGGGCTTTGCAGATCTGCAGGCTGAACAGGACCAGGGTTGTGTTTGTCAGTTTGTTTTGGTTCTGAGTCAGGTATCCACCCAGCTGTAAAAGTATAGATAATTTAATCACTTAGGTACCTTTTTCCTATATAGCATCAGGCAAAACTGAGCAGAATCAAACTACATGAACAGTTTAAGAAAAAAGCAGTGACTGGGGACAAACCTCTCCGTGCTGGTAAAGCTCCATTACGATCCACACAGGATTCTCCTCTATGATGCCAATCAGCTTGACGATGTGAGGATGATCGAGGTTCTTCATAATAACTGCCAAGGAAAGTTCGTACATATTAAATGCTGCTCTCATCCGCATTGATTCTTCTATTGTTTTACAGCCAAGGCAGGCCCTCGTACCTGCTTCACTCATGAATTTCTCCATCACCTCGGGTGAGCAGTCCTTGCAGGTCTTGACTGCCACATTAACTCTTTCGTCATTCTTTCCAACAAAACAACAAACACATCATGTTTATTTGTTTTCCAGATGTGTCTGTAAAGTCTAAATAGTAACTTACAGCTCTTTTGTACACTCCATCATAGACTTCTCCAAAAAAGCCTTCGCCAAGGATTCGACCCAGAATGATGTCTTTTCTATCAATCCCAAATTTCACAGCTACGGACCAATATAGGATAGTTTTAATGATCGAAAACGAGTTTCAATTGCTATTATTTTAAGCACAGATAAGTGTAACAGCTTCAGACAAACCTGATTTTGGCCTCTCATCAATCTCACAGTAAATATCAGAACCTGAAAATCCAAATGGAGAGACACTTTGAATCGAGAAAGACATCATGCATTTATTTCTAAAAGAATTACACAGAAGAAATATATGCTTGAGAAAATCTGAAGTTTTTGGCTCACCCATGCTGTGTCTAGCTGAGTTGATGTCAGAGCTTTTTGAGAGAACAAACAAAACAAAATTAGTCAGAATTTTTATTCATGGCTTCTTGTAAGTGTCAAGTGAGTAATCCAGTAAAACATCTCACCCTGTAGGGATGTCGGGTAGAGACACCCGTGCAGACTTGGCATCTAGATTGCAAAGGTTTTAAGAACATTTGTTTACAATTTGTAGAGAATTTGTAATACCGCTCTCCATTGAGAGGCAATTGTAAGATAAGCACACCTTTGTTTGGTCGGTAAATAACACTGTCGTCTGTGTCATTTTCCAGGCGGCAGTATCCATCAATGAGATCCATCATGTTTTCTGCTATAGGAACCGAAGCCACACTGATAGACAGGTTCTGTTAAAGAAGAAAACATACAAATATAAACAAGATCCTTTGATTTTTTTCCCCGCTGGTTGTATTTATGTTAAGCACTAACTTAAGGAAGTTTTAGAAATAGCTTTTTTGCTGCACTTACTTGTTTGGCACCTTCGACGCTGATGTTGAGGAGAGCCTTATCATTGGTCTGTGGCAAGCACTGGATTTTCTTTATCTGTTTGAAGTCAGTAAGGAACAAAGCCTGTGGCACAAAACGACAGGTAGGTTCAATTATGATGAGAATTCTTTGATACGAGACATTATTACTGATAACTGTAAACAACAGATACTTCTCCTCATGACATGCGTAGTGAAGTATTTCTATTTAATTACTCTGAATGGGCAGCTTTCGGGTTATATTTTTATATTCTTTATTTGCTTTTTGTCAAAGGAAAGGACAAAAATGTGGTGCAACTTTTTAAGGCCATATTTTAATGCACTGCATATTAGTTTACACAAAACGAGACAATTAAAAAACGGCCAAAAGCGACATACTGATACAGTAAATAATGCTTACTGAAACATCTTCCACTGATATTTAATAACATTCTTTCAAAAGTTATCTCACAAGAAATTGATAAAGGGACACCTAGATCCTGCGTGGAGCATTAGGTAACACTGAATTTTTAATTTGTGAACTATGATAATGAATTAATAGCCTTTTAATCTGTGTGAACTGAACTTTTAGCCACTTGTTGTGAAGTGTGAAGCTGCACATCGCTGTTTCTCCCTCCTTTTATCCATTTCTTTCACCACTTAGGCAAAAGTGACACACTTTGCTTAAACCCTCTTCCTTTATTTAATTAAAATTTAGAGCTGCTGATATCTTAGAGCTGCTTACCGTTTCACAGATACAAAAACCAATAACATAGTTGCTAAAATAGAAATCCTCTTGGTGACCAGTGGAACAGAAGACACTAAACTATGTTAAGCACCAGAAGAAATTAGGAATGTTAATTGTTGGGCAGCTGATGCAGCAACTAAGCACCAAAGTAGAACATTACAATGCTGAAAATGGCCTGTAAATAGAAAAAAATCTATATTAATGGTATGAAACAAGCTAGGAAATGTAAAAACAGCTTTTCTCTTACTGCTGAATCCTTCTGAGAACGTTGGCGAATGCCCCTTCCTCCAATGACCAGCTCTACAGACAAACTCCAACCTTGCTGGTGATGAACACAAAGGTTTGTGATGAAAACATTACCAAAGTGTGTCTGGAGTGTCGTAGATTTTATGAGAAGTTATTTACAGCAACTCACCACAAGTTCACATGGAAACACCTCTTCATCAAAGTTGGTAAATGCCTTGAGGGTCTCGAAAAACTTGGTCATGCAGTGATCTTCCTTTAGGGTTGCATACTGTTGAAACGTTTGCTGGATCATTTTCCGTAGCTGCTTAGGCTGGACCACAATCACAAACAGACATCAAAAGAATAACTTTCAGAAAAAAGACCAAAAAAAAATCTTCTCTGATGGTGCCTGTACATAAAAAAAACCCAAGTATTTGGGAAAGAGGTTTACCTTCATGCTGTTTATCAGTTGCTGAGGGAAAAAAAGGTCCAGACCAACTTCTTTTCTAAAGGACACATACATATACCCTGAATACATCAACTCTAAAATGTTTGGAATGTATGAAAAGCATGAAAATTACAGTATTCCTTTCAATAAAGTCCATAAGGTCAATTTGTTAAGTGAAAAACTGAGAAGCTTAAGGAATACAAAGACTTTTGCAAGGCACCATAGCTCTTTGACTTAGAAATCCACTTTTAGTCCTTCTTGACTTTTTAGATTTTTCTGATCATGTTTCTGTATTATAAGTGAAGCACGATCATCCTGTCTCTTTGAGTTTCTCTTCTATTCCTTCTAGTTATTTTTCATTTTTAAAATAATTGTAAAAAATATATGTACCCCTTATTTGTTGCTTTTTTTTCTTTGTGTTTCATTCCATTCTGTTGATTAGACCAGTTTGTGTATAGGTTTTTACAGTCTCCTCTGTTGTTGCTGTTGGCAGCTTTTTGCTTGCCATATTTTGTCTTGGTTGAAAAAAAAAAAAACTGTTATGCATCTGACTCACCTAACAAAGAACACTGTTTTGTAACATTCACACAGATTTCAACAACCTGAAACTTTGCTTTGGACACTTTGAGAGCCATTTGTTAAAAAAAACAAAAAAAAAAACGCTTCAGAACAGATACAACAGAGAGTAAAAACTCACTCCAGCAGCTCAAAGTTAGATTTCTTTTCAAGACCTTTTGCATTCATGTCTTTGTAGAATCTCCTGCAAACACAGAGTTAATTGTTAGTATCTGCTGGGTACAAATAGACAAATCCCTGCTATTTCAGCAGTAGTTTTATGTTATGCAATACATGTACAACATAAAGGTAAACAAATCATCTGGGGTTAAGCCCATAAGTAATGCAACCAGAATTCTAATAACTCATTGACTTGTGAGCTGAGGAATGCAGTGACTCACCTGATCTCCAAACAGCCAAGCTGCAGGGCCATCCCATCGCTGACCTTGCTGGCATGACACTGCATGTAGTCACTACGCACCTGTAATGAAACATTACCTGCTGTCACTCAGAAAAATAGAAATGTGAGCCATAACTTAACAGTTAAATATAAATCTATTTTTGCCATGTATTATTATTTATTTTCTTTTTTAAGATTTTGTTGGCTCTAGTGGCTTTGATTTGAAAGTAGTTTGACAGCAAATAGGGTAATCATGCGGCAAATGTCACCAGGCCGGGAATCGAACCTGCGACTACTGCTACAAGGACTAAGGCCTCCGTACGTGGGTCGTGCTTTGCCCCTGCACCACCACAGCATTATTAAATAGTTACTGAAAACCTTAATTATAACAGCCTTTATTTCCTTCTCTTTAATCAATGTTAGATGTAGTTCCATTATTTTACTTCAGAGTGTTACATCAAAGATAGAGAGAGAGGAGGGGTTCAGTACCTGCTGATAAAAATAAAGAAACGTGGATCTGTCATTTTTAAACTTCTCCAGGAAATTGACTGGAATGTACCTGATCCTAAGGTCATATCTGCAAACAAGAGGAGGAGAAACGTATTTTAACTAGACATGCTTTATTTCTGAATCTCATATCACGGAAAATATTTTTTTGCGACAATAAGCCCTGAAAAGCTATCTGGACCTCCACTCGGCCTCCACGTGGTGACTCTCGTAGCGTTGTTCGACCTCACCCACAGTCAGATCTGGGTGGAGCCAGTGAAGTTCTTCGGACTTTAAGTGCTTCAGCATAAGACCGTAACATTTTGAGAGCTCAACGTTGGGTCCCAATCGACCGCTGATCAGGATTGAGCGAATGATAGCCTGAGGGAGAATTAAAGACAATTGTCAATTTTTTCCTTACAGATTTTCTTTTTTTAATCCCTTGAATCATCTATAATTTTATGTAGGGCAGAAAATTATGAGGTGTCCTTGACAAAAAAAAACTAATAATAATGTTTTACGACTTATGCAGAATCCCTGATTTCAAATCTTTACCACTTTGTACCAAAAACTATTATCAAAACAATTACAGAAAAATCTTCAACTCCACCTTCTGTCACTTCTATGTCTATGTCTCACCTGAATTTTCCAGGAGCTGTCACACTTCACCAGCTTAAAGTTCTTTCCTAGGTTGTTGTTGGTGCAGAAGCACACTTTGAGGATTTTTACTGGCCCTCCCTCCCCAGTAATCTCTTTTTCAGGGCTGGGGTCTCTGCTGCTTTGTCTTGGACAGGCTCCTTTCCAGGCCAGGGTGTCACCAGACATCACCTCGTACATCGTCAGAGCCGGGTTGGCGTCGTCACGCCCGCATCATTCTTTCAACCAAATAAAGAAAAAAGAAAGCATTTGACTTGAGGAAAACTGAAGACATTCAACCAAAATAGTTAGGTTTTAAAGACTGCCATTAATAAGAAATAATAAGACAAACTTCCAATGACAATACCACAAAAGGACACAGTGTTCTCTGCCTCAGTTTGTCATGCAAATACAGTCATGTTTTATATCCTTCATGTCGTATTCACCCTGAGATCTTGTGCCTTGTGGGTGCAATGATTCATAACTTTTGTTTCTAAGATCTAAAGATTGCATTCTTTCCATATTTGTGATGTCAAGTGTGGACCTGCAAAATTTGTCAAGTGTTGGACCAGCAATAAAGGGATTCAGCTAGGAAGTCAAGTTTTCATTTGCAACTAATCACCACTGTTGGAATTACAATATGGAAGTGGCCGCCTTTTCTCAAAATAACTCTGCATACGCTACAAAAACAATACAATAAACCACCAGCTGCAGTGATGTTACTATTATCTCTAGTATTAATGACTGAGGCTCAGTGGGAAGAGCAGTTTACAGGCAAAATTAAGGTTGTGGGATTGATTCTATGTTCCTCCAGCTACATTCACATGTGCCACCGGGCAAGGCACTTAAAGAGTAACTAAACTACAAATCAACGTTCTTTGAAGATAAACTGTAAAAATTGGTTATTAAAGCAGCACAAACAGTGTATTTTTTTTTACATATTTGTGAAAGCTGTCACTATGACAGCAACATATAATCTGTGAAAAATAAAAATGAAGCTCCTCCACCTTCTCCCTTGGCTCCTATTGCCATTTGCAGAAATACAACAGTCCCGGTCAAAAAAAAAAAAAATCAGGAGCCAGGATGAGCGCTAAGACCATTAATAACGCTGCCAATCACCCGCATGTACGTGCATTATGAAGCTCTTAGCTACGCTACGGCTAGTTCTCCACACTGGAATCTGTGTGCATGGTCACCGATCACGGCAGGTAAACAGCTTCCTTAGAACATTAGGTTGTTTCTCTGCCATTATTACACTGAGCAGCTGAACTTGATTGACCGCACTAAGACCCTCCTACTGGCTCTAATTAGTTATGAGCATTGAGCGTTTTTCAGCTTGGCACGAGTGACTCATTTGCAATATGAACACTGTGTGGGAAATGAAACGACGTCTGACCAAATAAAGCCATTTATTTAAACTGGATCACCTATTCTCTTTCTTCGGTGTAGCTAACTGTAGCTACACTGCAGCATGTCAGGTTCTCAGAAGCAAATGTTTAGTATTGACTTTTTCTATTGGTATTTTTTTTTTATCAATCTGTTTTATTTGTGGCTTTTGAAATTTCAGAAAAAGTGTGAATTAACTACTTGGACACGAAAAATCTGTTAAATTACGCAGCTCAAACTTCGTCCATGATTTCTTATCATATACAAATCTGACAAGTGTGCACAGAAATGTGAGGACAGCACATTTCTGAGAGGAATGTTCAAGATATAATGATAGGAAGTGATTCATAAAGATAAAAAATACTAAGGATGTTTGCAGCCTTATTAGTGACATATAATTTCAATTCAATTTAAGGATGGAAACTAATTTCAGCACATCAATAACAGCATTAAAGATGTTTTGAAGAAGTAACCAAATTATTCTTCTTTAGCTTACATGAGTGTACCAACATTCTGTATAGTACATTTGTGAAGTTACAATACTAAGTCTGCACCGCTTTTATCTCTTCTCTGCTGGTTTATACAAATTTCACCTCATGGAATAAATTAAAGGTTTTCTTAATGTTATTTATCCCTAGTGTAGAATCACAATAAGCCTCTACGGATTTATGAATCTCTATTCCCAGACGCAAATTACCCTCTGACCACCTGGTTTAAAACAAACATGACTAGGGTCAGTGATTGTAAAAATGATCATAAATCTTTATCATACTGCTACACAAACACACATATTGAAACCGTCACCTTGAGTTGTATTTCTCAGTCTAAAAACACACTTCCAGTGAATGCAAGAGAAACATGCTATTAAAAATACCCTTACTTTAAGAGTCTCTCTGCCTGAAAACGTCCTGCGACTCTTTGAGTCAGCATGTTGAGGAACAATCTTGCAAAGACATGTAAGCTCACCACGAAATTTCTGCCAATACCCACCTTGCAACCCCGCTGGTGAGGAAAGAGCCTTTTAAACGTCATAACTGAGAAGCTCCATGCTGTTAGGCCGCTGTGAGCGGTCCGAGTTGTGTTAGTTTCTCTCAGGGCTCTTCCACCACTGTTAGGTTGTGTTTTGTTAGCCTGGGGCCACAAATTCCCCTGCAGGATCATGTAGGCGTGTTTATGTGTGTGAGTGTGTGCAACACGGAAGACAGAAGATCGGAAGAGACAAGCTGAGAGGATGAGAGCAAAGAATGTTGCACCATCATCTGGGTATGAATAGCCCAACAGGGGTGTTTCGGCAACTGGTTTTACATTTTTTTTAACTGTCCTGCAGATTAATACACAAAGAAGGCGGGATGTACGACAAAAACAATCAGTAAACACTCAGATCCAGTGTTTGCAGCATTGCCAAAACTGTTCTGCCAAAATATTCAACAGAACAGAATATTTTTCTCCAAGAAAAAGAAATAAATTGTTTACACAGAGCAGAGCAGAAAATGTGGATGCAAGAATGGAAAAGAGTAGTTTATTCTGTCAATATCTGGCTCGTTTGCAAAAGTACATATGGCGCACAGTTGATGGGTTTTTTGTCCTTCCTGCCCTACAACTAGGGATGTACTGTTGCTTGGGGTCTTTCTGCATGCAGTTTGCATGTTCTCCATGTTTAGGTTCTCTCCAGACACCCCCACTTTTTCCCACAGTCCAAAAACACAATTTCACATTATTTGACTATCCTGAAATTGTCCTTAGTGTGAATGGTTGAGAGTGTCTTTGTTTCCCTGTGTTGGACTGGCAAGAATAACACTCTAAAACAAACGACATCAAAAGACGGGTTGTAAATTAAAATTGTAAATTGTACCAATGGAAGGCTATAAGATCAAAACCATTGCTGAACAAACAAGCACAGAAAATCAGCTTGATGGACCTCAGAATAGTGAGTAAAACTGGTAAGACATTTTTAAAGTTGTTCATTGCATAGCATATGGTATAAAACTACCATAGTAGATATTCTCCTATTTTAAAAGTAGTGGCAGTATAGCATGGTGGTTCTTATGTAATGACCCTCCAATGTGGCTAAATTTAAATAATTCTACAAAGAAGAGGGAAAATGGTGTACCAAGCTGGTATTTTTGGACATAAAACACTCCCACATCCTTAAAGTCATTTGGAATAGAGCAAATACTTCAGTAGGCTACAAGATACACATGTTAACAACTTTCAGCAAGGCGCTAAAATTTCTATGTTGCTCCAAATATATCTTTGCAGTTTTCTTTTAGTTTACACTTTTAGGCCATCAGGAAAGTTGTATTATGCACAATACTGAATGTACAATAGTAGGTTTATAAGTGCTTAATATTAGCCTTATCATCATCATCATCGTTATAGAAATCTATGGGCTTTTGCTATCACAGCTTGGAAAAAGAACATGATAATATTTCTACAATAATATCAACGTCTGTTGCTATTTTCTCCCAGCATTGTCAGAAATGTTTTTTATGGTAATATTAACTAATCAGATATGTATGACTTCTGAGATGAAGCAGATTTATGTTTTCTATGAAAAAAGTCAAACACGCATCATAAAAATCTTGAGTGTTTTTACACTTTCTATTTTATATTGGCTGAAATGTCAGAAGTTAGCATTGAAAATGTCTGCCTAACAACATATAAAGTAAATATTTATTATTTTCTTTTAAGAACATCCTGAACTAAATAAGTGAGTAATGGTCCAGTTAATCGGAAAAAACTGACAAAACTACTGTTAATGTTTATTAAAAATGCATTTGAAGTTTTTTCAGTTTTCTTTTCCCAAAGATGTGGAAAAACTGACCGACTGGCTTTGGAGTTAGCACATGCTGCCTTTATTTATTATTCTCTAGCTGATACTTGTTATGGTAACAAATGTTACCAGGAAGGTTTTCTTTCTTTTTACGAGACCAAAGTGGTGTGAAGTAACTCTTTCAACATCTCTCTACTACAGAGACCTCAGAAGGACAATGAGTGAGGATATTCATCAGCCAGACGTTTTGTATAGATAATACTTGCCCAAGTACTCTGTGTCCTTGTTGTGAACAGTCATGTTGTACTGAAACATGCAGTATCATCATGAGGGAACAGTGACAGAAGAGAGTGAAATTCCTCAGCAGCCGACAGAGAAGGAGGAACATTAAACAAGGCTTGAGGAAAGAGGAAGCTCATGTATACAGTGTGGAGCGCAGCATGTGATGGACCAGCTTCTTGCAACACACAGTCTAACCATGCCACTGTAACTCGGGCTGTAGCTTCTAGGTGATGTGAAACACTACAGGTTGAGCGACAGTTTAATAACTTAGTGCTGATTTAAACTTCTCCACAATTTTATCACTGATCTGCCTGCAGTTTGGGGCATAAGAGTAAAAGCGGTTAAATACAAATACACACCACATTTTATTAGGTTTCTGAGTATACAAAAAAGGTTTGAAAACCACTAATGTTTTGTGTTCCCTTTCAATTACGTTTTTAATTACATGAAAACACATTAAAGTTTCAGGTTACAAAAAAAGTGATTAAGTTTTTTAAGTCAGTAAAATATTTAAAAGCTGTCCTACTTGAATTGAAGGGGATTTTCAGCAAAACCAAAAAAAACAAAACAATCTAACATGACCATTTCTTAGAAATAACACGTTGCTTAGTGCATATTAACACTATTAGTCTTTTTGTTTGTTTTAGAAGCTGCAACGTGAAGATGACTCTTAACGTTTTTCAAATTCCTAACTACATCAGCATAAAAACGCCATTTGTTTAACAGAGTAGAGCCTCTCTGGGAAAGCTCTATCTCTCAGTATAGTGTCCTTATTACCAGGTACAGCTCAGTGTTGCAAATAAAAACACAGCACAAAAAAAATCTGTTAAGACATGCACCCTGGGCTGTGCAAGCATCTGTTCCACCCTAACAGAGAATCAGATGGCAGTTCTTGGTACTTACAGTGCTGTTCTCTATGTTCCACCTTCTTATCACTTTTTAGGATTTCTTTCTTTGGTGCGTCTAGAAATCAGGGATACTTCAGAGATAACCAATATGAAAACACATGTCAGGATCTTCATCTTTCCTTTCCAGGATAAATTCCTAATCCTTAATATAGAACTGTTATTCTGGAGGCGCATATCCAAACCCAGACAACTCATTTCGCCATGCCTTTGCTCTGAACAGATAGCAGGGGGTCTACATATCGCAACATTATGACCCCGGGGCCTGGAATGCGCCTGGCTGCCTCCTCACCTGCACAGACATGCTTCGCTCATGAACATAGTTCTTCCTCTGTGGTTATAAAAAGCGCCTTGAGTTTCACATTGCCCCGTTACAATCACCGTAAGCAATACTTACCAATACTAACACAAAACAGAAGTTTGATTTTTTTTTTTTTTTCTGAAGAAAGTCAACGTTTACAAAGAAAAAAAAAAGTTAGATAGAAACGGAACACGAAACCAAAACATTTCGAGTTTCATTCCTTTTTTCTGGACGTCCATAAACTTTGCCCTTTTTGTAAACAACTTTAAGATGAGATTCTTTTCGTTGGTGAAAAGCAGAGGCATAGACTAATTTCGACTCTTACCTGATTCTACTGAACTTTTCCCAGGACAACAGCTTGGTAAAAGGGGGGAAAAAAGTATATAAATCCCTCCAGCAGCGATCAAGTCGAACAGAATGTCAGAAAGTGGAGCAGAAGGTGTCAGGTGGCCACTCCCTCAC
This sequence comes from Brachyrhaphis roseni, assembly GCA_903066815.1. NCBI lineage: Eukaryota > Metazoa > Chordata > Actinopteri > Cyprinodontiformes > Poeciliidae > Brachyrhaphis > Brachyrhaphis roseni. The sequence goes on from CAEFZY010061670.1 coordinate 53,742, forward strand.
CTCTACAGTCCTCAAATAAGGTGGCTTCACTTCCTTATTTCAGGAATTCCAGCTTCCTAAGTGAATACAGCGGAATCTGGCTTCATTTATACCGCAAAAGCACCCAAATCCAAGATTTTCATCTTGGTCTTTCTTATTTTTTGTCCTCCAAAAGATGCATTTCTAATAAGTACGACACATTTTACCGTAATCGACGCTACATATTTTTTTTTTTACAAAATTTAAATACAGGTGTTAATTTAAAAAACTTATTAATAAAAATCAAAGATTGAAAACGAAGTCTTAACTGTTTCATTCAATTATGTTCTTCTCCTTGTGCATTGGTTCTTACCGCTTTCCGTCTTTTATTTTTTAAGCCCTGAGTTGCGATTACACATCTTGCCCAGCAGGTGGTGTTGTGTGCTTAAGAGTTGTTCCAGTGTTTGTTTCGTTCAGTTACAATGTTGAAAATGTGACACAACAAATGACAATAAATGATAACTCATGATGTCAGAAAATTAAAAAAAAGTTTTATATAAATTAGAAAATCATGGGGCAACTTCTTCTATTCATGATGTGTCTGAGAACAGCAGTTCAAAAAGTAGATGAAGAGGAGAGGATGAGTCTCTGACAACACCCAGTGTCTTGTCCCTCCAGTGACTCTCAAGCAGGTTTCTGCACAGAGGGTAGAGACACCCCAACATCCCTTTCAGCTCCTAACAAAAGAGCTGAAACAGGATTTTTTATTTATTTATTTTTTTTTTGTAGTGTCAGACTAATTAATTTCCTGTTTTATGACAGCTAGGATTACCCAAATTATTTCTATTTCCTTTCTCATATCCATAAGCCTACATACATTTCGATTGTGTTCAGTACAGGCAAGTTATATGATGCAAGTGCATCATATAACTTGGGTTAAATGATTTTCTTACCCAGTCACAAGCTTCTAACAACAGTTTGTGTAAATGTTTTTCCGTCCCTGCTGACAGAACTGATGTAACTGAGTGAATCGGGTTTTCGGGGCCATCTTGATTCCAAACAACTTCTCACCTCTGACCACAATTATTTTATAGGGCTGAGATCGGGGCTTTGTGATGGGAACTCCCAAACATTGAATTTGTTATCCTTTGTCATCATTTCCAAACTGTAATGTGATCTCTATGTTTCTTTTTATGTAATAAAGGCTTCCTTCTTTGTGAGAGGCATTTCAGTCCATGTCTGTACAGGATTGTATGACTGTGGATATGACACCTTCTCACCGGCGTCATCGTCTTCACAAGGTTTTTAGCTCTTCTTGCCCTGCTGAACATGTTGAACTCTGGGACAAACATCTTCTTTCTACACAATCTGAGGTCCACGTTTCACAATTCTCGCAGTGTAAAAATAAATCATTAAGTCAAATTATTTCAGTTCTGCTTCTTGTTGCCTAAATGCTTTTCATTCTAAAATTACATCTCCACAATCCCAGAAGGAGTAGTAGCAGTGACTCATATTATTTGCTCATTTACATGCTGCCATAACATATATGATACTTTTGTACTCATCCCTTGGGGATCTGAGGTACGCAGGGGAAAAGTAACGCCACATGCCAAAAAGCCATCTGTGCAGCCTGAGTTTATGTTTCTGAATGCTGGCACAGCTTCATGCATGAAGGCGACACCCACCGAGGCATAAATGAGGGAGGAGGAGGAGGAGGAGGAGAATGTGACGATGACAGCTTAGGGGGGATTCAGGGTAGGAGAGTTCCTAAAAAGTCGGTGTTAATGATCACATAGAGCCTATTGAATAGCCAAACTATTGTAACCGCCAAAGTGCCCACGCCTGCTACTGTGTGAACGAGTTTAAGTCAGAGATTAATAAGCACCTGTTGGAAGATTCCTGGCCTTGATGCTGCTCTAATCTGATGGGCAACAGAGGGTGTGGTTCGGACTTGTTCTGCCCCAGACTTGAACTCTTCTTACAGCTGTCACTGTTGGACACAGTTATTTCAAAAGCCCTCTGGCTCAAAATAGAAAGCAGTGGATGTTGCAGTGAGGGAACGGGGAGGGCTGAGGGAAGAAGAGGAGCAGCCACGGGCAAGTCTTCAGATCTCTGTGTTGTGTATCAGCGAAGGGGACCCCTGTTACCATCAGGAACAATGCAGGTGGTGTTTATACCTCTATTTGTCTTTTTAGCTTCTAGTCACATATTGTAACCAAGCTTTAGTCATTAAAAAGCCATGAAATTTTACAGAATGAGATCAAAATAAAGCTAGAGTTACTGGACAAATGAGGTCTTGTAAACAGTTGGGTTTACTGAGCAAAATAATTGTGGAGGGCAGTTTTGCTTTGTGTTTTGGTTTTATGGTAATGACGTTGAACTAGATGAGACCCCAAGGCTGAGGGGAGGGATCAGTGCCGGAGTTAAAATGTCTTCCTTAGCCCTTGGCCCCTTTGATTTTAAAGGCATGAGAAACATGATGTTTCCCAAACCAAACCCACACAGCACAATGTTTGAATTTTAGGATGTTTTTAGAACTTGCATTATATAAACACAAGAATATATATATATATATATTGTAATTTAACTTGATTCCTTACTGCATTTGTATTGTTATAATGTTGGAGTTTTTTCTCTTTTTTTGCATTTGTTTGCCATAACTCTGGGTTTTCAGCACTTGACCACCTACCCTTTTGCAAGTTCTGTTTTATTAACGGTTTTATTTGCATCTACCAACATGACTGCATGTTGGTAGATGTCTGGATCCTTCCACCAAATCGTAGATGATTTTTTTGCAAAAAAAATCCAACCACTAACAAAACCGATCCTGTCTTCTTAGGTTAATTCAGTAAATGTGCAATAATTTCTCAACTCATCAACTTTTGTCTTTGAACTAATAGTTGAGTTTAACTACTTTGTGATCCTTTGTGTTTTTAAACTCATCTAAATCAAAGACAAAGAGAAGCCAACAAAGGTTATCCAAAGCCAGCCATGGTGACTCACCTAACTCTAGCATCATGCTGAGGGGGAAGCCTGTTATCACTTAATTAACACACAATTATGGTCTGCCACAAGCTACTCACTGAAGATGTGAAGGATGACATTTTGCTGGTCTAAAATTAATGAAAATGCACCAGTATGATCTCATTATCTTAGCTTAAGTGCGAGGGTAGTCAGTAAGTAGACATTTTTGTCTGTACAATGTAGGAACAATCCATTTTTTAACTGTCCTAAAATCCTCTGATATTTTATTTATAAATGTCATTTTAGAGAAGTGGTTTGGCAAACAAGAGATCAGGAGCCCCATTGTGGATCATGGAACAGCAGACAACTGGTCTTGGGATGAATTACAATTTCAAATGGCTTTAAATCACATAATTTTGCCATAGTTGTTGAGAGAATAGTGAATATCTGTTTCATAATTGTGTCCATAATTGAATAATCCTATAGATACAAATATCTATAAATTAGCCAGCAATAGTATATGTGACAACAAGTATCTTCTCCTGTGATGTTTTTGGTCAGCTGCTGAAAAACTTAGAACCAGCAATAATTTAGAGCCAGTTCCTCATGTTTTATTGAGGCTGGCCATTATTTGCCTAGTATTAAGTACTAGCATAATGTCATGAAAGCACATGTTTCCTCTTAGAGTTCCTCTACTTGGTAGAATGATTTGCATGAAGTGTATTTTAAATAAGCATTGTAAAACTGATCTCTGCCTCTCATTCTGAAGGGATCAAAGGATCCCCAGTAATTCCTTACAAACACATCTGGACCAGAACGCTTTGGTCTTTAACAACACTCTGAAGATTTTTGTGCCGGAAACAAAGAAAATTTAAAGTGACAATGAAGGCTAGCAAATGTGGAGCTGGAAAGATGAACCCACCAACTGGAGTGATGAGCAAAAACAATCAGTGGTCAGACTGAAAAATATTTCAAATAGGCTACCCTAAATTCAGCATGGCAGTGGAGGTTTAAAAGGTAAGAATTTACTAACATTTAAACTCAGCATGTGAATTAATAGAAATAGCCCTTCAGTTTTGATAAAAGCAAGAATCATTTTGCATTTATGAGTAGTGTGATTGTACAAAAGCAATCTGAGCTGGAAAATATTAGAAGTAAGAGATGACATTGTGATCTCACTTCAGACCTTTATCTAAGACATCTCTTGATTTGAAAAGAGAAACACTAATGTCAAACAGACCTTTAATAAATATATTCCTTTTATACAACACACTACAGGCCTCCCCCCTGCCCCCCTTAGTTTAGGATCTTTATAAGTCAGCATCATTTCATGTTTTCTTGACCAATTATTTCTTTGTCCACAGGGGGATTCCTAGCACACTTTTTCTGATGATGCGTTAAATATGTGCTGTGCTATCATTATTCATTCCACTTCTTCTTCCCAGAACATCTGGCGGTTCATACAGCAAATATTGGGTTTTGTTTTAACTAAGGTGGGCCTGCCCTCTCTATTTTTAGAGCCTGCTCCTTTATGAGGGATCATCTGTTCTAAGTGGTTTAATGACGCCGACTCCTGCCCAAGCATCCCACTAAAGTCCACACCCTGAGTCCGTGCTGTGCCGGTGGATATTGAGGAATGCTTTGATCCTCCAGGTCCACTCCCCTCCAGCTCCTGACTTCATGGAGAAACGCACCGTCTGTGTCTTTAATAATGTCAGAAATATTTATCTTTCCTCCTGTTGGTCTTATTGGACAGCGAGTGAGGTCAAATGGCTGTTGACATCAGCTCAGTGAGTAATGGCCCACCACAACTCGTCAGGGCTCCTCTGTTTGCTTACCTTTTGACTTGTAGATGGGACACCTGCGAGACAAAGAAATCGTCCAGCAGAACGGCCGAGCGGTGAAGGGGGAGTTGTTTGGTTTGGGGAGCAGGTGTGTAGCTCTCTGGAGTGCATGTGTGTGTCAGTATGTGTGTTCAGTAAGAAGCAGTCATTGACTCCCATCCAGACTCAGTGGGGGTCCGCAGTGTTCACCGAGGTGTGAAGTGGCCTGGGCCCTGACTGGATTATAACCCCTTCCTGCATTACAATGAAGGTGAGAAGCAGCAGGGGCTGCGGTGTTGCAGATTTAGCAAACAAGTTAAAAATGCACAAGAATGTCACATGTGTCCTTAAAGAAGTTTGCTGAATAGAGAGCCGCTGTTTAAAATGATACACAATTAAGCCCCCTGGAGAAAAGCATTAAGGTCACAGTAATGGTTAAATGGCTCTCACAGTAAAAACATTAATGAACAGCAGGCCATTGAAAACAGGTTAAACTGGAAAAATACATAAAAGGAAAAGGTTATAACATTACAAAAGATTCTGAAATGTAAAATGAAGTTAGTTGGACTACTTCCATACATTCAGGGTTTGGTAGGAAAGTAAATCCATTTGAAATGTTAGAGAAACAGAAAATAAATATTTTCAGGGTGATAAAACTTGAGATATAGAGACAAGAATAAATAAAATGAAGATCTGATAGCTAATTGTTGTTATATTTCAAGCTGAGAATTACTGGCTTTAGTCAAACTTTTCAAACCCATTCATCTGATTAAAAAAAAACTGAATGGACAATTAGATGGCTGAAATATCCACAGCTGAGTCAGAACTTCAAATACAAAACTAATTAATTTATGTAGCGTTGAGATTTGAAGACCTTTATGCCATCAACCTGATGTTTCCTGTTAGATTCAAACCAGGACTCTGAATCAGGAACCCTAGTTTGTAGCTATTACTTCCAGGTAGAAGAAACTTTACAGAAAGGGAAATAATAGTTGCATATGACTTTTATTTTTAGCATTGTGTAGTTAAGATAAAATAAGTATAATAAATAACAGTGAAAATAGTATTTAGACATTCTGTCCTGTATAATTTGGCCAAAAAATGAGTTTCCTGTTTTAATTCACCTAATGATCCATTTATGGGAGCTAAACTCTTATGTGAATCAAGATAATCATTTTATTTATTTATTTATTTTTTCCCAATACGTTTCTAGCATTTCCAAATCTGGTATCTTCTATGACAGAAATAGGTTAAAGTTGCAAAAGAATGAAACAGAGAAACTTTTCGATCTCTCATTGTCTGGAGAAAATTTAAAGTGACAATGAAGGCTAGCAAATGTGGAGCTGGAAAGATGAACCCACCAACTGGAGTGATGAGCAAAAACAATCAGTGGTCAGACCTGCTGTCTTTAGATGTCATAGAAAATAATTTCTTACTTTTCAATCCACCCTTTTATTGTATACTTTCAAAATTCTTGGGGATTCTGGAAATAGCAAAAATTCTAATTTGCAATAAGAATTTCCTCATCATGAAAATCATACAACTCAAAGCAACAGATTTCATATGTTCATATTCAGAGTTAAGCAGACGGACTGGAACAGTTTTAGATAGAAACAAGTGAGAAAGCAATGACAATGTCCCACCATTGTGACTATATTAACTCAATGGTGAACCACATTACCTATGCTCAGTTGTAGTGTGGCCAAGAAGTAATCACCATTTCAAGACATTTATTAAGCAGAATAACAAAGACAAGTTTTTAGAGACATTCAGACTTTGCTGTTTTTATGCTGTTTTGCTGCCTTTTTTAAAATTATAGTTTCAATGGAAATGTGTGGGCTGAATACCAACAAAAAAAAAATCAGAGTCTTAACAGAAAAAAAACTTTTACACTTTATCACCCAATGAAGTTGAGGAGACTCAACACTTGAACAATAACACATTTAACAGAGATGGATAAACTTTAGCATTCAGTTGTCATGTTTCTGTCCATCTGACCAACACTGGTAATCACCCTTTTTTAAAACTTATCTCCTTCAATCGTTGAGAAAATTAACATGCTCTCACTGTTCTACACCCGTGATGTTTTTGATCTCTGCACCTGTTATTATGCAAAGTGCAAAAACGTTATTTTTTTGCCAGACTTAGATATTGAGAAATTTGCATTTGTAATTCTGTGTTACAGTTTTCAGTAAAGTATAGACATTTAGACACGAACCAAGCCTTTCTAGAAAGTAATTTCTGTGTTAAGTCTTGAATTTAGACTTTTACTTCCCAGTCACACCTAACTTTTTTATGGTTCTTTTTAAAGCAACAGCTTAAAGTATCACCTTGCAACAGAAATTATCAGTGACACGTGAATTACAAAAATAATATTTATGCAGAGAAGAAAATAAAATATAAAAGTTTGTTTGTTTGTTTGTCCATCATTGCATTTCTTGGTAAACCACAAATCCATATGAGAGATCGGCCAAAGTATTCAGGGTGTGTTGGGACATGTACAAAGGGCAGGGATGGCATGGCTGCAATGCATTGGTGGGCTTTACAGGCGTCAGCTGCAGTGGATGGTGTAATAACCTGACAGATGTCAATCACTGCAAAAGGTGACAGAGGCTCATAATGAAGACAGGAGAATGTGGGTTAGTGTCAAGAGATTTCTGTGCAACACCACAGATTACAGTTGGAGGTTGTAGAATAACCATTTCATTGGGTAGTTTCAGAAAAAATAGTATTTTTTATGGTGAGTGTGACAAATAAATGTGTTTAGAGGCTCTACATTGAGGCTGTTAAGATACTTTAATGACTGAGAATGAAATGTAAATAAATGAGTGATCATAGCATAACTAGTGTTACCTCTAGCAGATATTATTTAATATAAAAGCATAGCACTGTAGTTCTGGCTGTTGTGTTCAGAGTTATAGATTTCACAGACTCGAGTATTGCCCTGCACTTCACTACATACAGCTTCCCTTTCTAACTGGCTTCCCTGTTCTGCTGAAGAAAAAAAAAAATTGTCCTGCCACCATGTTTCACTGTGGTGTGTTCAAGTTGATGCGCAATGTCAGTTTTATCTTGCAGGCAACAAAGCTACATTTTTGTTTCTCAGCTGGCCAGGATAGCCTCTTCTATGTGCCTCATGTGTTTTACATTGCTTGTAGCAAACTGCAAGTGAGATTTCTAGCATTTTACAGCTGCTTTTCTTTTGATACATGCTTCCATTTTAACCTTATTTGTAGATTTTACAGAAAACAGCAGTCCTATGGGCAGTTTCTTTATTTAACCCTGCTTTAAAGTTGGCGGTTATAACGTAAAAAAATAAAATAGAATAGAACAAAAGTTCAAGTTGGTTGGTGCCATTTGGTTGAAACTGCTAATTAAAAATAGTTAATTCAGATAAAAACATAATTTAGAGTGTGATAACGTATGTCTGATTGTAAAAGAATGCTAAATATAATCTGAGAAGGCGCTGCAGTGTTGTCAAAGCTTCAGAAGATCTGGGAGTATGCAAAAACTGCAGCTTACTGTTGTTGTTTTTCACACACCTGTGTGTGTTTGATGCTAAACACAAACACACAATAAGTGCTATATTCTTTAATAATTATTTATCCAAAACAAAGAAAGTTTTCTTCCCAAAAGCCAGAAAGAGGTGCAGAAAGTCACACATCCCACTAATCCTCTGAGATGATGTGAGTCGCTTTTTTAAATTACTTGATTTTTTTTTTAATTATTTTATTCATAACTGTGTTAATTTTTGCTGTGCTATCCCCCTGACATGTGGTGCTACCAAGACAAACTGATTGCACTTATGAAAATAATGAAATGTAATACACAGTAGTTAAGTGGAAAAAAAAAAAGAAGTTTGTTTGGAAACATTTGGGTCTGGTCTCTTTTTCATGCTACTCACACTTTTTGATCACAGTGGAGTCAGGTGTTGTAGCTTAAAATACATAGGAAAGAGATAAGGTGCAGAAAGCAAGCTCTGGAAATGAAGAGAATACCACCAATAGCTTTCAGTTGGACCAACACTCCTCATACTGCAAGGACAAAAGAGAGTCGGGAAAGTTTCACAAGACTTGATGCCTTCTTTTTCACACTGTCTCACCCACTGATGTTTCCGACATTTTACAAGCGAGCAGTGTGAAAAATCTCCCACTGAAAAACCCAACAGATCTCTCAGATACTTGCTTTCTGTCACCATTAGCTTTTCTTGTTGTTGTTGATGTTGCCTGGAGCATGGCACTTCGCCCCAAGTTGCGTATCAGTTTGTGAATGTGTGACCAGCTGGGGGAATGTGGCTCTAGTGTAGAAATGCTTCAAGTAGTCACTATGACAAAAAAAAATAAAATAACTTTTTACCGCCTAGTGGTAGGACGGTGACATTGCAGCAATTCTTGTTATAGTCGTTTGAATCAATTCTTTTTGACTGCATTATAATTTCTTACGTAAATGGAAGCAAAACATTTGCAAGTTAAAAATATGTAGAAAAACAAACAGAATTGATCAAGAGGAACAGTAGGTATAGTATCACCCCTGACTAATCAAACTGATTGAATTGCTTGTTTAGTATTTTTCAAAGCAATATCTCTATTGCAAGTTCAGTCAGCAAATGTATATTGAAATTACACATTTACCTGACATTATTCGTTTGTGAAGATGGACTTTTTAAAAAATAAATCTTCAGGTTTCAATCTGAAACATGTTACTGTCAGAAATTTGTTAGCCCAACTGTTGCTGGATGTTGTAAATTAGCATAAACCAATTACACAGTGACAAAAACAACCCTAAAAACCAATTATACTACTTTTATCTCTTGCAGATTACAATTTTTTTTTTTAATCATGTCCTAAAAGGGGAAAAAAATGGTTGCTGTCAATAAAACCCCCCACTTTGTTGTTTTCTGACCCTGAGTGGGGTCATAACCTCAGACTTTGGGAACCACTCCTACAAACAAAACTTTGGGCGACAAAATTGGGAAAAAAAAAAAGTTCTTCATAGCTGTGTCAAATTTCCACCAACATGTAAGTCAGGTGCGAGGGCATCAAGTCTTCTTTCGGTAAAACCACGAAAGCAGGTTTGGCTTCTTTACAGTAAATAAGGGCTTGAAAAAGAGACAGTGAGCAGACAAACACTCGCCTCTGCTTGTATCTGTCTCTTTAGAAAATGCTTTCCTGTGCGCAAGCCTTTATGCACACAAACAACCACACTCCCTCACCATCCAGCCTTGGAGGGAACACAGGAAGGGAAGGAGGGAGGGGGGGTAAAGAGAGAATGATGTCACCTCTCTAGACGGCTGAGGGCTGAGGCTTGAGATAATGGTGACATTTCAGGGAAGGTGATGTCATTCTTCCACCTCCCCTCTTCTTTCCGCTCATGTCCTCCCTTTCCTTTCTTCCCCTCCTCCGTGCAGGTGGCCGTCCAGGCTCTCTGAGTCCTCACGCCGGAGAATTAGCTTTTGAATAGGCTCCGAGTATACAGGCCAAGTGAACCCAGCCCCCCATGCTGTGCTCATAAGTTGTGATGTGTGAGACTTAATGTGCGTGGGCGTCATGTGGGTGGTTTGTGTTTGAATGTGGGAGATTTTTTAATGTGGGAGTGTATGGCTTTGGACATGGATGTTCCTTTTTTTGCGTTAATGTGAGTATGATTTGGATGTCTGTGTGCATCCCGTTAAGTACACCAGACCAGCATGGTCTGGCTGTGCTCATGCAAGTGTATGTAGATGGGATTTCTGCCCCTTCATCCCAGTTTCCCACTGAGACCAATCAAGCCGAGAAGTGCCAGGTTTCCAGGCTCGTTGGCAGTGAGTCCCTCGCTGAGCTTCTCACCCTCAGGATCTGCTCATTTAAGGTTTTCTGGCTTTACCCCTATTTCTCTCCAAAAATCTGTGATGTTATGAAGGATTCACTGGTTTCATGTGCTCCAAAGTCTGTGAAACAGTGTGCCTTTACAAATATATTCCCAAAAATACACCTAAGCATCTTGTTTTTGAAGACATGAAAGGTAAGCCTTCCCTACAGGAGAGTTTGATACCAAGTCTTCACGGGTCATTTGCATTTTATGGAGATTTTGGTTAACCTACTTCAACAACACTGGGCTGATTGCCACAGTTAGCTGATGGTTTAAAGCCCTGAGGCTGTTGTACCTCTAGTCCCACTGCTGAGCTCTCAGTTGCTCATCGGCAGTATTTATATACCTGAAAAAACTCACCACTAGTGCAGCGCACTTTCAACTCCACCAAGTTCTGATACCCTGTCTTTCTTTCCCTGTCGAGAGGACTCAAAGCGCCGTGTGTGAGCTGTAAACAAGTTCCCACCCCCCACCCACACCGCCATACACACACACTCGGGCTGTATCTGGGCAAAAAGAGCTTTCTGAAACCATAACCATCCGTCTTATCATATGATTGCTTTTTTTTTTCTTTCTGTATGACATGCTTGAATCACATGGCGCAGAAGGCTTCAGTTCTCACCTAGAGGAAGTTGACCAGAAACCAGAGCACATGTTACAACTACAGACGGAACAACTGTCCACAAATGTGTGGAGAATGTGAACACGAGCAATCACAAGGGAACAAGGGCTGCAAACAAAAACAACTCCTTATTCTAATGCTTCCGAAGCATGTAAAAAGTGTTGTTTGGAACTTTGTTTTTCTTAACAATGCAGCTAATATTTATCCATTGTGTCATTGTTGCTACTCAAACCTCATGCAGCTCCCACATAAGCACGTATTTAAATGGTAAAATAAAAAAAATGTGGGACAAATTTGTGCTGGAATTTCACAATGAATGTTGGAGTGAGTGAGTGAGTTTTTTCCAATGCTATTGTGCATGCATACCAAGGGTCCAGAAATAGTGTCTATAATAATGAAGAGTTTCTTCAGTTGCATTTTCAATGTGCATTGGTGCTTTGTGTAGTTGTAGTTATTTGAAATATGCTTGTTTAAATAAACCCGCCCTCTCTTTCAGCTAAGTATAATGTGGACAGGAGTCTAACAACTTCATACATGCTGAAGAATGATGAGTAATTCCTGCAACCTCAAATTCTTTGGTCACAGCGAATGCCATCACAAGGCCCTTTACAAAACAATCAGAGGGAGTTCTAAAACAGAAATGTAAAATCAGTTCAATATAATCATGCAGTCAGAATCAATGTCAGTTCCATCCTAATTATGAAAGAAAGCAGTCAAGTTCAGTTTCTTGTGTAAAAATATGTTTTCTCTCGGCTGCGGTGGCTGTGGAAAGGAGAACTTCCCTTTAACAGGAATAAAACCTCCAGCTGAACCTGGCACAGTGCGAGCGGCCATCTGTCCTTACCGTCTGGGGGTTTGAGAAGACAGAAGTCTATGACATTATAAGGTTGTCCTTGTTTATCCTTCACTCACTGGTGCAGTCATTAGCGCTGTTGCCTCACAGCAATAAGGTACTACATTCAAATCTTGGCCCGGGCCATTTTCTGTAGACGTTTTTGTGGCACTAATGGCCTTTATTAAAAGTAATGATACAAGAAATGGCTAGAGAGAGATGGAAAAGGAGGGGGTTTGGGATTTATGCAACATGAGTCCAAAGGTCATGAATCAAACCCCAGAAAGCTGCATCAAGCACCAGCAGCCTCTACATATAGGACGTTTGCTCTGCTGCTACACCAAGCGTCCCCCTGTCTGAAACCGCTTCATTTTTCTCTGTGCTTGCATGGGATCTCTCAGGTTACCCCAGTTTCCTCCAATGTCCAAAATATTCACTTTAAATTATTTAGACACTCTAAATTATCTTTAGACTTACGGAGTGCCCTTTAAATGGAACTAATAGGAGGCCCAGACGGTGATCAAGAGTAGCATGTAGAGGATGTATTGTATGTGAATGGAAATGGTTATGGGGATGTATTACCGATCTGACATTTGTGTTTGTATATATTTCTTGCTTTTATTTATTGTTGTCAGGTATTTTGTCCTTTTTGGATGTGCTGTTCTTATTGTTGTACTAAAGTTTTTTCCCCTGCGTCCTAGACAAATTTCTCCTACGGGTGACTATTATTTTATCTTATCTTATCTTATCTTATCTTATCTTATCTTATCTTATCTTATCTTATCTTATCTTATCTTATCTTATCTT
>CAEFZY010061673.1:0-18347 GCA_903066815.1 Brachyrhaphis roseni
ATATATTTAATATATGCGACTATAGAGTATCATTTGTTTACATTTTGGTTGGTGGTGTGCCTCGTGATTCTTTCAATAAAAACAATGTACCTTGGCTCAAAAAAGGTTGAAAAACACTGCTTTAGGACACCAGTCACATAAAAAGTATGTTTGCCTCACTAAACTGCGCACTGTAAGTGCATTTAATCATGTTTTCAAATGTACTCAAAGTAGAACAAACCGTGGAGAAAATAGTAACAAAAATATTTCTGAAGAAAACTTCCAAAGTGCTTGAATCAGACCCTAATCAGGTGATCTGATGCTGAAAATTAGAAGCAATGCCATAGTTAGCTTAAATGTAACCAGTAGCATGTGGGGAATTACTAGCATATTGACTACCAGTGACTTACTCGACTCAGTATGCATTACTGTATAAACTAAAATGAGCTAAAATGCTAAGATTAGCTTAAATATAGTCAGTAACATGTAGGGTATCACTAGCATGATGACTTCTTGTACGATACGATAAATGCCCACCCCTGATTTCAAAATCAAATCTGACCTGCATGTGTGCATTTCTAACCTCTAGGAGAATTGAAGACCTTGCAGCCTCTTGACAGAGAGGAGCAAGATGAGCACAGGTTCAGGATGAGAGCAGTGGACGGAGGAGGGCGATACTGTGAAGCTGAAATCCGCATCGCCGTGGAGGACGTCAATGACAACCCGCCGCAGTTCTCATCCGAGTCTTACTCCATCACAGTGTTCGAAAACACGGAGACCGGCACGCTGGTTGGAAAACTGCTGGCGAATGACGTCGATACAGGTCAGCTTTATTCCTTTGTGCTTCAAATAGAAACTGAATTAATCATGTTCCACTGGGAGTGAGTTTAAGCGCCTCTGCATTGCTTTTGCTTCCCTTTTTAAGATGTGATTGCAAATGCACAGTTTGGCTAGTTGGGCCTGACTTTAGAACCTACTTTCCTTCTATAGCATACAGGTTTACATTCTCATGCAACAGGTCAAATTTATGATCCAATGCATGGTGATTATGGCCATGGTTTACCAGAAGAGAAAACTAGCCTTCTCATTTTCTCAGATTGATGCCACTGGTCAACAGATTAGAATGCAGAAATGAGATGATATACTTTAGTTTTATGAATCAGTTGAAAATTGTCAGTTGCCTGTTTTTTTCCCCCATTTTCACGGCTGACTCGTTTTAAACGGAAAACCATGTGAAAAGTTTCTTAAGTAAGAATGAAAACTTGTCACGGTTAAGAGGACCCTATTTTCTTCCTCCATCTCCATTGATCCGTGAAGGAGACCAGGATCAGCACCTGCAGCTCACATTTTTAAGATTTAAGAGGACTTCAGCCTCAACCAAGGCTGAAAGAAAAGGAAAAAACTGTCTAACTGGCATGAGTCGAGAAATGATTCACAATCAATACCTGAAGCTAATAACTAGATGACTTAAGTGTTCCTGTACAGTCTGGAAATTTATAGAATTTAGCTGGAGTATTTTCCAGGTGTGGGCGAGTTTGTAAAAATGTTTGATTCAAACCATTCCAGAGTTTTTGATCCATCCATCCAAATTAGTGGGATTGGCAACAAAATTGTAACAAAGTTTTCATTGAAGGCAACATACAGCTTTCTACCTGAAACTCTGGCAGAATTTCCTGTTAATATTTCCAACTTGGAAATTAGAAACTCAAATATCAGAATAAAGATGTTATGCATAAATAAACTACATCAACCACTACGCAGTGGCAAAGAAAGCAAAACTATGTCAAATTTTTGAATTTTTTTAAAATTATTTTTTAAAAAGAAAAAAGAAAATTTTTGCTGTTTCAATTAAATAAGAAATGCAGTTAAAATCACACATGAATAAGATTGTTCACTTGAGAAGTCATAGAAAAACTTGTCACAACATCCTCCTCCATTTTCTTCCTGTAGTCGTCTTCGTAGTTTGCGCCAGTAGTAACGTTCGGTTGTTGGTTATGTGACCCGTGTGATGCAAAAAAGTGTTTCCATTGCAGTTTTGAAAATTTTGGTAATTTCGATATTAGCAAAAAAAAACTCATCCTAGATCCAAAATATCATTACATTTACATTTGTGTCTATAAAAGAGGAAGTCAACTCAGCACTGTTTTTCTGTATCAAATCCGTATCAGCCGATACTAAACCTCAAATATCTGTATTGTATCGAAAGGGAAAAAAGTGGATCAGTGCATCCCTAATTTTGTATTCAGTAATAATCTGTCATATTTTATAAGAGTGACTTAACTGGAACAAAAAATAGCACTAATATACATTAGGTCTGAGCATTTTATGTTCCATAACGTTCTGCAGGGTAAATACACTGATACATAATGGTCCGAACCAAGTATAAAAAATTATGAAATTGAATTTCAAAGGATGGAAACAGAAACTGAGTCCAAGTTCAAAACAAACAAGTCCTGCTGCTTCACAATGACTAATCTTAAAGTTGTATTTAGAAAACCTGGTGCATCTGTCATAAAGTCCACAGTTCAGTATGGCTCCAAGCTAATTGTTGGAGCCTGAAATTGCCAGATAAACCTGTGTACACCGACTTTGTTTCCTG
Organism: Brachyrhaphis roseni; assembly: GCA_903066815.1. Taxonomy (NCBI): domain Eukaryota; kingdom Metazoa; phylum Chordata; class Actinopteri; order Cyprinodontiformes; family Poeciliidae; genus Brachyrhaphis; species Brachyrhaphis roseni. The sequence continues at coordinate 2,579 of CAEFZY010061673.1, forward strand.
CTGTGGCCATAAAAGTTAACTGGCAGGAAATAAAGTCACAAATGCAGCAAATTAGCAGCCAGCTTGTGTATTAATACAGTTCACAAAGAAACACTAACCTGAGGTGAATGTACTCTGAAAATCATTCTGTACCATTAAGGCGTTTACGTGTTCATTTGGGCTCTTTGCTGACTCACTGGACTCCTATTATCTCTTTTGTTTTTTTGTTGTAGAGCTGCATTAGGCTAAATGGCACGGGAGAAAGGATAACAAATGTGAAATTTTATGAATGATCAACCCCTGAAATTAAAAGCTCCATTACACTCTAATGAAATTTCTCTCTCTTCAGGCTAAATTCTCAAAAGGGAGGATTGCAATTTTCCATTTACCTAGCGCATCACCATGGGGGCCACATATTTATCTCGACCGTCTCCTCCTTTCAGCAAACATTGCCAATCACTAAGAGGCTCACACATGGATGGCTCCGAGAGCTTAAAACCTTCCAATTTAACAGCCGTTGGAATTACTTTGAGATTTTCTTTCTCGGAGACTGGTGGACCTGCCATTCCAGATTGCTTTCGGAGTTTACTGAAGCAGGACACCCGAGCTCCAAGGACCGTTTCAGATTGTTGACTGACAGAGAATCAACTCTGTCTGCCTTGTTCTATTTTCTTTCCCCCCGTTTTTTTTGGGGGGTGGGAGCGGCGCTGCTGACAGGGTGAATAACACGCCTCAAATGGGGCCCCTTAGAGACAAATGATAAATGGTGTACACAAAGCTGGCATTAAGACTTCTCATTGCGCAGGCTTGGCTTGCAGAAATGTGTTTTGGATTTTACAAATCAAGGGAGAGAGCAGTTTTCGAAAAGGCGGCGGGAGCGACGTGCACCCCGACGGTTAGCCAGTAGCAATAATTATTAGTTATTTGGTGCAGGTGTATATGGATTTCAGCAGCTAGTAGATGCGTGCATATGCATATGTAAAGGAATGGTTTTTTTTTTCATTTTGTCTGTAGTGTTTCTTATTTAGCTGTGAGCATGAAGCATTGCATATTTGGCTCAGATCCACTTTCAGAAAGCCAAACAAAATCAGTAGGTTTGACCCAGTTACCACAGCCTTCAATCAGTTGTCTTTCCAGCCAAGCATCAAAATTTTAAATCTAATGTAACCCTCCTCCTCAGAGAAAAATATTGCATTATCCGCCATACTTTCTGCATATTTTAGAGTGGATTCATTCTTGGCGCTGCTCGCTGTGTGCCACAGCCTCTGTGATCTCTCTATGATGTCGGTTCCTCGCCCACATAGCTTGCTCCCCCAGTTCAGCCTCCCGTTACAATCTCTGAGAGGCAGCACTTATCAGTGCAGAATGATTATGAACCAGACAGAGACACAGAGGCAGACTGGTGCCCTTGATCCGTGATAAACTTCTAAATTCCCCCTCTGATTCTGCTTTGTCCTTTATCTCACCACCTGGGTTTGAGTGTACCTCTTGGCCCCCGGCGCTGCTCTGCAATCTTATTTCGCTCATTCCGCTTCTAAAGTTTCACCATTTTGGAGGAATTTGAACGTTTTGTGCTTCATCCCTCTTTGTTGCTTTGTCAGAGATCTTTAGAAGCTCACTGCAGTCAAACTTTAAGATGTCTTCAAAGAGCTGGCCCTGCCTCAAATGAATGAATCGTTGTGGTTGGGGCTGGACAATATGGCTGAAAAGCATATCATGCCATAAGCGTATGGCATCAGTGTCATTGATTATAGATTTTTTTTTTTGTTTTAAATATCTCTCCTCTTTTATCCACTGTTTTTCCTCCAATCTGTTGTTTTGTTTTTTTTAAAAAGAAGTTATGAGGCACGGCGGCAAAACTTGAAACTGCCGCTTGGCAAGTTACTCAACAAATTGTTGCTAGGTAACCGAAGAGTGACTTAGTTAATCCCACTCACCTTGTTTAGCTCAGATTGAAAGCTTGAACAGTTACAGCTTTTCCTCTGCCTACATCTCCCAGAATGTTATGCTATGCAGTGACCGGAGACCGCTCCTATAGCAGAGAGAGAACCATAGCGCCAGGCATTCTGGGTAAATACAACCAAAATAAACGTGTGTCTGGTGCTGTGGGAGAAATAGGTCATGGTCTTTTACCAAAGAAAAATCCTAAAACCTCTAAAATCTGACTTTATGTCTTCTTCAGAGGTTTTTGTGTCGTTTCCCTCAGTAGTTCTTGGTGCAGCGCCACCACAGGTGAAGGGGGGAACAGCTTGCTCAATGGGTTTGGTTCATTTGGCAGTGCAGTGTGAAAGAGAACCACACCGACTGAAAATGGAACAAATGTTGCAATTTTGGTACTGAATCAAACCGAGTCTACTGAACTGTCTGGTGTTGATACACCCTTAGAGAACAAACTCATCTCTACATCAATAAGATTTCATATAATAAACAATTGTATTCTTAATTCATTAAAACTGAAGAGACAGCCGCCTTTTCATTCCCTGCGTATAAAGTAACAGTTTAATTAAGCAAATGTTTCCAGCTCAGTTTAATTTTCAGCATTTCTGCCAAGGGACCAAGACGAGCGTCATTACAAGTAACCATAAAAGACAATATAGGCAGATATAACTCTAAACAATTCTCCTAAGCATCATCAAGCGATCGTCTTCTAAACGTTCCAACCGGATGAAAGTGATGAGGATCTATATAAGCGGGGTTCCCTACGGTCATCTCTCCAGCGTGATAATGAGATCTAGACAGGATGGAGGGCACTCACCTGATAAATGGGACTGTAATAGCGGATTCCAAATGGGGACCACCTGCAGGAAAGCATTATGATTATTATCGTGATCAGTCTCTGTCTTGTTTCCGGGTACATCACACTTGTGGGAGGACATGAGTTATGAGGACGTGGCAGATCAGGCGGTTAGCACCAGCGCTCACAGTGAACCATGGATCATTTACAGCAAAGTATTCGGACTGTTTGAACATTGCACATTTTGACATTTTACAACCACATGGTGGAATGTATTTTATATGGGATTTGATGTGAGGGTGAAGAAACAATCCCCCCCAAAAAATGTACGGCAGAAAATACATGCCAGACCTAAAAAAAAACCTCACAGATAATTTTTATCTAATCTGACTGAGGATAAACTTAGTCATTATAGATTTGGCACAAATTTCTATCTATGGCTGTGTGAAGCTAGCCTGGCCATTTCCTTCCTCCGCAATTCTACTCGATTCTAATCTCTATTCAGTGCTCCATCTGGGATTTCTCCCACTTATCTTGATTTCCTACAATGGTTTTCAACTGGGCCAATCAGCAAACAGAAGGAGTTGTGAATGATTACACAACTTTTGGAATTGTATTCTGTCCGTAGTTGTAGTTTGATAATGGCAGTGGAGGAAGTGAATGAAGACATTCGGTTCATGTCGGCCACACTTCTAAACACTGAGCAGTTAAAGTCGGATCAAGACGAATTCTTAGGACATTCATTTGTTTGCCAAGACGTCGTTCGACTGGGCTCTTCTCTCGTTTTGGTGAGGGATGGTTGTCAACAATGCACGCAATTTCCAGTAAGCCTCAAAGCGTAGCTTCCTTCACTGGTGCATCACATATGTCATGTCCGAGTGACAGCAATTGGGTGAAATCAGATCCAATCGTGTAAAACTTTCAACAGAGTCCGCATTTGTTGAATCTCTTCTCAGCAGCCGAGCGTTCAGACCCTCCAAACAAGGGGCTGGTTTTTGTATGTAGAGGCAAAAGACTTGAAATTACAGCTGCATTTGTAGAAAATTGTGGTTCTACTTGCCACACTTAACAGTTTTTATTTTTTTAAATATAGGAAAATCACAATAATATAAATTTATGACTGTATTTATAATGTGACAAATCATAAAATCCTCTCCAAGTCTAAGAATTTAATGCAACCTTAGAGAAACTGATGTGCCAGTTACCTGGGTTAAATGATAATTGCTACACCAAGGGGAGTTATAATTATACAACCAGACTCTCAAACTAATTATAAACTGAACTTTGTCATTTGATGAATTAAAAGAGTGATTGTTGAAGTGTCATGGACAATTCTGGGTTTTGTTGGCCATCCTAGGTCTTAACGGTGACATCGTCTACTCCCTGGCTGACTCTGCTGATGGGTTCTTCTCCATTGACGAGCAAAGCGGCGTGATCACCCTGGAGCGCCCCCTGGACCGCGAAGTGCAGTCGGTGTACGAGCTGAAGGCCCATGCCAGCGACCGGGGCTCTCCACGTCACTCCTCACTGTGCGAGGTGGTGGTCTCGGTGCTGGACATCAACGACAACCCGCCGGTGTTTGAGCACCGGGAGTACACGGCCAACCTGTCCGAGGACGTGGTGGTGGGCACCCAGGTGGTCCGACTGCAGGCGACTAGCCGTGACGCTGACGCTAACGGGGAAATTTCCTACAGTATCATCAGCGGGAACGAACATGGCAGGTTCAGTGTGGACCCCCGCACTGGTATGTGACCAAGCTGGTTTTGCTTTTATGTAATCTGAAGTTTTCCGCTTGGTGTTTGTGTTCTATCAGGTGAAATTTTATTACATTTACTGGGGTGTTTTTATCCAGATGACTTTCCAAATGTTATTTTGATTGTAGAAATTAGTCATTTGTAGACTTTTATTCTGTTAAGTTCCACTTTCTCTTGCCTTGAAGGTGATGTATTTGTGATCGAAGCTTTGGACTATGAGGCGTCTCATGAATACTACATCACCGTGGAGGCCACAGATGGAGGCTCCCCTCCACTCAGCGACATCGCTACTGTGAACGTCAACCTTACCGATGTCAACGACAACAAACCCATCTTCAGCCAGGACGTCTACACTACAGTCATCAGCGAGGACGCCGAGCTCGGGAAGGCCGTATTAACAGTAAGGACTAGCGGTGTCAACATTAACGAATGCAACTCTAAAGATTTTAGTACGCTGATATTACACAATGTAGATTAATGAAACTACCTATTTAGACCTTAAAGCTTCTCTCCGAAAGAGGGTTGACTAATTATCATCAGCGCGTTATGCATTGAACACACATGAATCGAAAGGCAAAAGTTTTCTGCGACAACTGATAGCAACAAGTTTTTTTTTTTTTTTACTTTCTTGTGTCATGTCTATATGTATGGTTTGAGACAGTGAACCCAAGCATGCAAACTTTTTTTCTTTAAATATGCATAAAGCTTTTGATATGGGCATTTGCTCAGGGCTGCATCAGAACGGGATGGTGCACTCAAGAACTAGAAAATAAAATAGAACCTTATCTGTCAATTGTCCCCTGAACAAGTTTGCTATGCTTCTATGCATGTGTAGTAGAGTAAGTTTCCTATATTTACATTTCATGCTAATAGTTAGGCGTAGTGATTAATTGTGATTAATCACAGCAGCAGAGTGTGGTTAATTGATTAAATTCCTTAATTGGCTGACACTAGTAAGGATACACGTTCTCTCTGAGATATGCTTAGCTTGTACAGAGCAGATGACTTTTGTTTTTGTTTTTTGATTTTTTTTTTTTTTTGCTGTGATTACCCATAATCACTCCAAAACCATGTGAAGGGTTTGACATTTTTCATCACTCCTGATTTCCCTCCAGCCAGATGTGTCAGTTCATCCACCTTCTCCCTCCGTGGTTCATTTCCTCGCTCACGGCCTGTCTCCTCTCCGTCCATTATTCGCTGAATGCACTATCACATATCTGCACCTGTGGCAAACCACCATCTGGTGGAGCAGCTAAATTAGGACCGCTGCTCTTCATGCTCACTGCAATGCCACGTTCTGGTTCAATATCTGACACACATACTAAAGCCGGAGAATCTAAGTGCATGTGACTCATTAGGCCTCCTATTCAACTCGAGGTATTTGTAACCTTTAGTCCGTCTCATTTTAACTCCCTATTGATTTCTGTCTTCCCTCTGTTTGAAAATGATCCACACTCCCAGCCCTTTATCTGTACATCTAAGGTACCTGAATATAAATGAAGCATCAGAAAATTAGATTTTAATGCATGCCATTGTCTGATACCTGTAAATCCTCTGTGTGCTAATTTCCCCAGGGATCCTTTTTTTGTATTTGACATTTATTGAGGTTTTCAGTGCTGTAGGATTTGTTGTGTGTGTGTGTATAAAGTTGCAAAGCTAAATTAATTTTGCATTGGCTTTCAGAAATATACCCCTGTTAAAATGCCATAATTTTTGATGTAAGAAAAAATCATGGCAGCTTGATAGAGACACAGCTTGATAAATAATTTTGCAACGTTTTCCACATACGATATGATGCGGCATTTATCTTGTATAACTCAAGTGAAAACAAAAAAAACAACATATTTTTGGTATTTTACGGCCATAAATAAAGCGTGTTAGGAACGACAAGTTAATACTGATTCTACTAGTACTAACTGCTACTGATGCTAACATCAGTTTGAAACTAATGTAATCTCAAAGTACATTAATAATAAAATAAGGTCCTGTTATTTTAAAACGCTACATTTTTACACCAGAGAACAAATATTTTCTCTTCATTAAAGCTGCAGTATGGAACTTTTAGAAAAAATATTTATTTGCACATTTTTTAAAACTCTCAGTATGTGGTGACAGTGTGATGTGAGAGATAATCTGTGAAAAAACTCAAGTTCCTCTGAATACTCCCAGTGCTAACTAGAAACAACCAATCAGAGGCAGGAGATATATATATATATATATATATATATATGTGTGTGTGTGTGTGGGGGGGGGGTGTGTGTTGTTAACTGATTCTTTGTGGCATTCTCTTTGACTGAAAGGTGATGGCAGAGGATTCTGATGGACCGTCCCACAGCCACATCCGCTACTCCGTTGTGGACGGCAACCAAGGCAGCCCGTTCACCATGGAGCCGCTGCGGGGGGAGCTTAAAGTCGCTCGCCAGCTGGACAGAGAGAGAGTAAGTGGAGCAGCCGATACTTCCTGGCTGTTCTCATGCAATGTAATCCATTGAGGAACTAATTGCAGTGAATGCAAAATCCAATCAGACTCATGCCGACTTAATAGGGAGGCTTGTTTAGTGATTTGCATTATTGCTTAGAAGAGCACTTTTGTTCATGTACAGTAACTCCTGCTCTGTGTTTCTCCCAGATGTCTGGGTACACTCTGAAGGTGGTCGCCGTGGACAACGGGGTGCCCCCTCTCTCCAGCAGCGCCATAATCAACATTGACATCTCAGACGTCAATGATAACCCACCCCTTTTCTCCCAGGCCAACTACAGCCTCATCATCCAGGTGAGAGGGGGTTGAGGGGAGGTCAGTGCAGATAGCTGATTAGAGTGAAAAAGATAGATGGAGAGGGAGAAAGAGACGAGGGGCTGCAGGAGGGATCGCAGCAGACACGGAGAGAGATTAGGAGAAAGAAATAACGGAAGGCTTTGCGAGCAGAATATCAAGAAGGAGGAGGATGGAGGAAGAACAAAGGTAGGAAGAAGGGAGAAGCAGGGGGATTGAAAGACAGAGGTTGAATCTTAAGGCGCAGGAACACAGATCAGGGATGGAGGGAGTGAAGGAGAGAGAAATCTACAAGGTGGAAAGATGAGAGGGGATGGCTTACTAGAGGAAGGGAGGGCGGATAAGAAACATTAAAGGGAGCTGCATCAATAGAGTGGCGGAAGCTCAGAAGAGAGAATGCTTTCTTCCCTCAGCATTTACAAAGGATAGTAAAACGACTGATGCACTAAAGTTAACTGATGAATGAACTCAGCAAGTTTAGACCTTTGTGAGAAGGATGAAAATGCTAAACTAGTGGAGCATGCTATTAACTGATAATTATATCTATAATATTGAAAGTGAACATCCAGAACTCCTACATCCATAAATCCATGCAGCCTTTGGCCAAACATGCATCATGAAAATGATTAGAACACACAAAAAGTTTATCCCGGAATTTCCTCCAAAAATGCATTTGAACCCCTGGTGGTGGGATGAGGAACATCAGGTATGACACTAAAATTATTTGGACATTCTTACTATGGATGCATATTAGGTATTCATATGGCTTTTACAATTTGCCTCACAATTCATTGAACAGATAATTCAATGAAATAGAGTTTAATTATCTTTATCTATCTCTCTATACTTTTTATCTACAGTCTCCTATAAGTTACACATACAGCTACATTCATCTTTAGAAAACATCCAAAAGCAAATTCAGTAATGCCACTTCAGAACAAATGCTCTCTCACAACACTTTACAAAACAAAGCTAAACAGTTAGAACACAGGAAAACGGTTACCACATATCAACTAATTTAATATAAATGAGACGATTTATGACTGTCAGGGTTTCCAAAGAATTGTATGATATTTACTTTAATACTGGATTCAATTAGCAACTCATTTATTTATGTAACCAGTGGACAGAACACATGCCAGCTTGCTGCAGAGCATCAAATCTGAACATTGCTTCACCTCTTCACTGCCTGCGTTTTATGGCCCATTAGGGTTTGATCAAAGTATTGCAGTAAATTCTCTTAAATCAACTAGGAGGGGGGAAATCCAGAGCTACACATACTGTACACGCCCACAGGAAGATGGATAGCTTTTTTTTTTTTTTTAGCTCTGCAGAATGAATGTAATGTGTTGCAAAAGATTCCATAGATGTCAGATGTGAACATTATTCAGGCACAAAAAAGAGAACCACTTTCTTTTCAAACACTGTTCTTTTAACTTGATCAGTCAGAGCCAAAAGAAGCTTTAGAAACATAAAGAATCATGGCGGTAGCTCTTCTTTTGTTCGGTTGTAAAAACTATGAAAAGTCAGGAAAGGTCAGCATTAAAGCAGAACCTTCCAGAAGCCGGATGCTTCAAGTTAAGTTTTGTCATTAACATGTAATTTCCATTACTCACAAGCTATTTTTAAAAGAACACAGAGGTTTCATTGATCTGATCTTGATTTCCTTTATCATTCTGACTGACTGAGATGCACCCATATTCCGTGGAGGTGGGATCAGTTTCAGATGGCCTTTTGTCCAGCTCAGCGATGCTCCTTCAGTCCACAAAGCAGCATTGATGTATTTCAGAAGTCAATGACTTCAAGCAAAGCACATTTTCTCATCACACCTCTTGTGACTCTCAGGAGAATCGACCAAAAGGCACAAGCATTCTTCAGCTAGCCGTGAGCGATCGAGACGCTTCACACAACGGCCCACCTTTCACCTTCACCATCGTGGAGGGCAACGAGGGCGGCGTCTTCCACATCAACCAGCAGGGAGCGCTGGTGACCACGGGGGTGCTGAACAGGAAAACTAAAGAGCACTACTTGCTCCAAGCGCAGGTGAGCCGCAGAGCCGAGGTGAAACGAGGGTCGGCGGTTTGCATTGACTTGAACTTTCAAGCTTTAGCAGATTTCTGTTTATCCACATTTTTTTCCTTCCTACCTTCCATCACTCCTCCAAGCAGTCTGCTCACTCACCTAAAACCCCCTGAAGTATTTTACTGAGAGCTTGCTGCACCGAGAGAAACTTTACCAGAGTAGCTGAATAGAAGTAACATCAAATTTGATGTGATTTGATTTGAATAGAAGTAGACATTAATCAATTAATCAAGTTTATTTTTATAGAACATTTCAGCAACAAGACAGTTCAAAGTGCTTTACATCACTTACATTAAAACATAAAAATATCAAAAACACATCAACAGTTGTGAAAGCCAATAACCAATATTGCATTTTGTCATGAGTTATTGTTAAAATCATCATTACACTTCTAATATGTTGGTCAATGTTTTATTAATTATGGCTCTCAGCATTTCGGCTGTTTTGCAGTTTTCTGGAAGTTTGTTCCAGATTTGTGGTGCATAGAAGCTGAATGCTGCATCACCAGAACTAGAACTAGAAGACCCGAGAGGCTTGGAAGGTTGATACAACAACAGCATATCTTTAATGTATTGTGGTGCTAAGCTGTTGAGTGATTTATAAACTAACAGAAGTATTTTAAAAGCCTATAAAAGTCCACATTTGCTTCAAAGCACCTTATAGATGACTAAATAGGACAGAGAGCAGCTTTGATTTGGCTCTGTCACGTGTTACCTTGGTGGAAGGGAACAGAGGAGAAATGTGTGGGCAGATGGGACATGAAAAGTGTGATGTCGTGGTGCACACAAGACTCAAGCTCCGATTTGAGTCATTGCTGTTAGTTGTTTTCCTGCAGAACCAACAGCTAAATCCCGTGAAAGTGTGGTTGTTAAGATGTTTGATCTCGTTAGTGTTTTGTTGGCTCTCTGTATCTGGTGCATTTGCAATTTGTGGATGCTGTTAGCCGAGTGACTGAGGCAGCAGTGGAAGAGTTTGATTGCCCTCTGGTGTTGGAAGGCAGGTAATGCCTCACCGTCCTCCTCTCCTCTGCAGGTGTCCGACAGTGGCAAGCCCCAGCTGTCCTCCACCGCCTTCGTCAGCGTGCGAATCATCGAAGAGAGCGTTTATCCCCCCGCCGTACTCCCGCTGGACATTTTTGTCTCTGTTGCTGGCGATGAGTACCCTGGGGGCGTGTTGGGAAAGATCCACGCCACTGACCAGGACATCTACGACACCCTCACCTACAGCCTCGCTGCCCCCGCTTCCTCGCCTGCAGACGAAAGCGGAGCCTTGTTTCAAGTGTCGGCCTCGGATGGCAAAATCATCGCCCTGAGGCCGCTCGACGTGGGCCAGTACCCTCTGAACGTGACGGTGACCGATGGACGCTTCACAACGCCGGCGGACGTCAATGTGCACATTCGCCAAGCGACTCGTCAGGCCTTGGACAACTCCATCGCGGTGCGCTTCGGAAGCATCGCCCCAGAGGAGTTCATCGGGGACTACTGGAGGAACTTCCAGCGGGCGCTCCGGAACATCGCCGGGGTCCGCAGGAGCGAGGTCCAGTTGGTGAGCCTTCAGCCGGAGCAAGGGGATCTGGACGTCCTGCTGACTCTGGAGAGATCTGGGAGCCCCTATCAGTCCCAGGAGGTAAGACCAGCCAGAATAGGAAGTTTCAAAAGGGTGAATTTTATTTTTCACTCATGAGGTTTTATTAACTTTGCGTCATTTTAAAATCAGTGGTCTAAATTATTATTTTTAGGCAACCTATTTTTTTTACTATTATGTAAAATCGACTTTTTTGAGCATATAATGTTATTTCCTCATCAAAAACATACCTGGAGTGGTACTTTGATTCTTTCAAGCATGTTTGAGAAATCCTTTAATCTCTCCTGGAAACCATTCAGCTGTGCAAAACTCTTGGTAGGACCAAGCTCCTTGGAGCTGCAGTTTCTAATCTTCTGAGCTTCAGCTTCGCAGTGCAGCCCTTCCTCATAATTCCCCCTCTCAGCTCCTTCAGCAGAAATTAGCAAACACCTGGCAGAACTGCATCTGCTGAGTTCATAATAAGAGTTACTTCTCAGTGAAACTCTGGTAAAAACATTAAAGGATTTATAGCGGATCTATGTTGTCATGACTTCCTGAATCCAGAGTTTCAGAAAGAGACATAGTTTGTAAAGAGACAGAGGCCCATTTTCAAGGCATTAAATTATGAAGTCAAATTTCTTTTTTGTCATCTTCCATATTCATAGAATTTTTATAACAACTGAAGGTGGCATAGTTACTTGATTGTGTTATAAAATGGCACTATGTACCTGGACAATACATAATACTGCCCTTTTCAGTAGGGGTGCACTGCTAAATTGGTTAATTATAGTCGCTATATTTAGCAACTTAGCAGTAAAAAAAAAGAAATAATAATAATAATAATTGGTATTGAACAAAATCAGAATCAGTAGATCAGGCTTTTTAAATGTTTGAGATCGACCCATAATCAGCAATCTGTGCACCTCGATTCTTTAGCAACTTCAATCTGATGATGTTTGCTAAATCTGTTCAGAAAATGACCACAAAGGAGAATTTTCTGTTAATGAGCAGGATGAATCAAATCTGCTCCTGGAGGGCCGGTGTTCTGACAGTTTTCAATGCGTCTCTCCTCCAACACGGCTGAATCAAATGCTCCAACTACAACCTCAGTATGTAAAGCCTTTTGCAACCATCATTTGAATCGTGTGGTGAGTCAGGGAGAGAACTGAAACATGCAGACACCGGCCATTGAGGACTGACTTTGAACTCCTCGGACACACTAATTCTTCTGACTGAGTCATTTCCTGCTGAATTTTCATCAGGTTGTCTTCCGCAAGCTTAACTCTTCTGCGGCTATGATCGAGGACATGATCGGGGTCCGCATTGTGCGTGTGGTTCAGAAGCTGTGTGCGGGTCTGGATTGCCCGCTGCACTTCTGCGACGAGGTCATCTCCCTTGATAAAACCGCCATGTCCACATACAGCACCGCCCGCCTCAGCTTTGTCACGCCGCGGCACGTGAGGACGGCCACGTGCCGGTGTGACGGTACTTCGATCACACAAACACGCACATTGGGTGTTTTGTTCCATTAAATCTCCTGTTGATAACTGCGATGTGTCGTGGCATTTAGGCGGAAAGTGTCCTGTCCTGAACAACCTTTGTGAGAACAGCCCCTGTCCAGAGGGGATGGACTGTGTGGCTGACCCCAGAGACACCGTTTACAGCTGTGTGTGTCCGGAGGCCAAAAAGGGCAAATGTTCCGGTAGGAACTTTTCTTTTTTATATATTAAAACCTTTTCTACATGAACCACCGTCTCTGGAGTTAAAACCATTGTAAAGTTGCAGTGCATTAGCTGACCTGATATCTGTGCAAATAGCGTTTACAAAAATAAATGTGCTTATTGTAAACATGCAATGGAAATGTTTTTATTTTTATTTCGCATCACACAATTCACATGATCAACAACAGATGTTACTACTATCAGCAAAGATGAGAAAGACAACAGGCAGTGGTAGGAGGATGATGGCACAGAATATTTTTTAATTACTTATTGTGTGAACAAACTTTTTCACGTGCAATTTTAATTACATTTCTTATGAAAACAACAAAATTGTAAAATTGCACGCACATTTGTAATGGGATAAGATTTAGTAGACAGTATGAGCTGGTGGTGCCACTTACCTAAAACACTGAAAATTGTCCCATTTCATTGGCCAGCGGATTTCTCTCTGCATCTAGAAAAAAGAAATATCTGTAGTTGTTTGTAATTGTTTGTGGGAGAACATTTTAGGTACTTAGTAGATGCTGAGAGACAAAATACAAACAACTTGTCAACACTGTAAGAATGTCATGACTAGCTAAATGTTAGATGCTAACAATGCTAAAGTAAACTATCAGCTCCATGGTTACTATCGATGCTAAAGTATAAGGCTATTTGGCTTTCTGAAATTTTTTTCTGTGAAAAACTCAAAAAGAGATTTCTTTTTGATATATGTTGGTCAGGTCTTCACCCCTGAACCCTGTGTCGTTTTATATTAGCTCCATGTGTTGGTTTTGTAGTGCTTTGCTGCTCTTGCTGTTCTCATTAAATGTTTTTGTTTTTTTTTTTGTCTCAGATGGCCACTCACTGACCTTCAGTGGAAACGGTTATGTGAAGTACCGTCTGATGGAGAACGACAACAAGGAGCTGATGAAGTTGTCTCTGCGGCTCCGGACCTTCTCCAGTCATGCCACTGTCATGTATGCGAAAGGGACAGACTACAGCATCCTTGAGGTGTGTTCAATCTCATTATGTAGTTGCGTCTTCGGATTGGAACCTTTGTCCTCCACGTTTAAAGAGCCACATAAGGAAACAGACCTCGCCCTTTCTCTGAGCCCATTCTGTCTATGTACGAGAGCTGAAGGGTTCAAAAGGGCATTTAAAAGCTCCATTCACACGCCTGACTATGGGAATGTGGCTAGCTGGTAGGAAAAGAAAACTAACGCAAGCTATTTTAGTACAGAAGGGAAGCAGACAGGAGTTTTACACACATTCCTTTTTCAGTCTGTCTGGAGGAGCGCTCTGCATACCAGACAAAGAGGCGTTCAAGTTTCAGGCTGCCATCTAAGGATTTTAACACCAATTGCTTTCATATTTTAGATGTTTGAACAGGAGTCAAAGTTTATCAATGAATAAAGCTTCGTTTAGTGTTTAAATGAAGCTTTATTCATTTAGACACTAGGATGAGACAATTTTTCGGCTGTATGAAAATGAGTGTTTTTCTGAAAACTGCGAAAAACAGTTTTGCGAGCTGAGGCCAAGTTACATGATTGGCCTGTTGACATTTTCTGCACATTCAGACTTTGTTCCGACTCTGGAACTCAGCAGCGTTTTGTCTCTTGAAACAGATCGTAAACGGACGCCTGCAGTACAAATTTGACTGTGGCAGCGGCCCCGGCCTAGTGTCGGTCCACAGCGCCCAGGTTAACGACGGGGAGTGGCACTCCGTGTCCCTGGAGGTGGACGGTAATTACGCCAAGCTGGTGCTGGACCAGGTGCACGCCGCCTCGGGCACGGCTCCAGGCACCCTGCGCACGCTCAACCTCGACAACAACATTTACTTCGGCGGACACGTCCGCCAACACTCCTCGCAGCGCCTGGGCCGCAGCCTGCCCGTTCTCAACGGGCTGCGCGGCTGCATGGAGGCCATGGCGCTGAACGGACTGGAGCTGCCGCTGAACAGCAGGGCGCGGCGGGCGCAGGCTGTGCTGGAGGACATGGTGGACGTGGCTCCGGGCTGCGCCCTCGCGCCTGAGGAGAGTTGCTCCAGCAACCCCTGCACCAACGGAGGGAGCTGCGTCTCTTTGGCCAACGGAGGTGAGTCTTTCTCTGCTCCTTTGATCATTTGCACCGATTCACATCGACCCTAAACCAGAAGAATCATAAATTATAGACAGAAGAGAAACATCAAGGCAGTTTCATCTGCAGTTTTTTTTTTTTAAAGAAATATGCTAAATTTGTTCAGATTTACATGAAACACCTGCATAATTAAAGAAAAAAGATCCCATTCCTCATCAGAATTCTGATTGCAAGAATGTTACGTTCAGTGCCTCGTCCTCATTAGCCTTCTATTGCCTGATCTCCACAGGATACTTCTGCAAGTGTCCTTCCTCCTTCATGGGCTCCCAGTGTGAGCTCGCGATAAGCCCCTGTGCCTCCAACCCCTGCCTGTACGGCGGCACCTGCGTTCCCCGCGCCGACGACTTCTACTGCCAGTGCCGGGGCCAGTACTCTGGACAGAGGTAATGGTGATAGAAATGTGTTGCTAATAAATCAGCCCAGCTTCCATGTGTGATTTCTAATATACAAAAACTGTTCCTCTCATCTCATGTTTAGATTAAATTTTTTGGGGGAAGGAATGTTGTGTTAATTTGAGGATTTTAGTGATTTATTTGATATTAACGCCAGTAACTTTTGAAAAACAGCCACTGGATGCAAAAGTGAATTTGTTTATTTTTCTTATCCTAAAACAGTCATGACTATACATATAGGCTCATATTCAAAACATGAAGGTCCACTACTAATGATTACTGGTTGCTTAGGAATCGTCCACTATACCCATATTTAAGCTTGTTGGTTAACTTTACTACATTTGTTACATTACATGTACCGTAATTTCCGGACTATAGAGCGCACCTGATTATAAGCCGCACCCAGCACATTTTAAAGGGAAAACCCCTTTTGTACATACATAAGCCGCATGTGCCTACATACAGACGGTACAGAGGAAAAGTTTTTAAAGTTTTAATAATATACCTTAGCTTTTCTTTCCAAACCGGCTCTTTGCGCCTGCGTTCGGGTTAAAGCGGCTCAATTCTTTCCCATCTATTGAAAACGGCACTTTACACCGGGTGTTTGCAGGGCTTTTCCAAGGTAACAATTAATAATGTACATCGATCCGAAG
>CAEFZY010061674.1:0-17967 GCA_903066815.1 Brachyrhaphis roseni
TATAAAAAAAAAAATTCCCTTCTCACCCACCGCGGGTGGTGTTTCTTCCTCTTATATATATATATATACAGTATATATCTTTTTTTTTTTTATAAGCTGGACTACAGCATCGCTGCTGCACTGAGAAAATAACTGGCAGGGCAGAATTGTTCCAGAAAGATGGGTTTATAGTTGATGAATTGAACAGAGCACCAATCACACTGCTGGAACCTCTGCGCTTTGGACCCCTATCGTGTTATTACAGTATGATCTCTGAAAACTTTCATCAAAATTGGACACAGTCTCCCAGGTAAGGACATTTATTTAGAATACTTTATTTGTTTTGGTTTTTTTTTTATTAACTGACAGGACAAAATTGGTTCAGTATCAAGAAAAATTCAAGAAAATTGAAGAAAAATCAACAGAAAAGCCGCATCAGGCTACAAGCTGCATGGTTCAAAGCATGGGAAAAAAGTAGCAACTTATAGTCCGAAAAATACCATATCTGTGAACAAACAGAGCACAAACTCAAAGATTAAACTCACAGTATTAGATTGTAGCTATGGTAACAAAACAATCTAATTATGAAGATTGTTCTTTGCACTTTTACAAAGTCAACTTACCAGCTCCTTAAAATCTTAAATTTAAATGTTAAACCATTTTAAATATTTTAATTTATATATGCTGAAACCACTAAATCAAATTTAAATTTATCAAATTTAAATTGGTAATCTCAATAAACAAATATTAAATTTCTATATCTGTGGTCTGTGTCAAAGTTACAGCATTTAAGGGGCCCTCAAGGCCTGGGGGGCACTTAAGCAGCTGCTTAGTTCATTTATGCCACGGCTGTCAAACTCATTTTCATTTTGGGCCATATTAAAAATGTGAATGTTCTTAAAGGGCCAGTTGTGCCAGAATATATTGATAAAATCAATTAAACTGTTAAAATATCAATAATTAGCAGTTCCTCCTCGATTTAGTGTCTTTTCACAATCAAAATTACAGATTTTGTGGTAATATTAGTAAGGAATTGTTATATTTGCACTAATGTTAAATGTCACTTTTTATTACTCGCTGTATCAGTTATGGACTATAACTTGACATCAAGCAAGGCTGAGTCAGCAGTCACTTAAACTCAATGTTTTTGTCCAATTTTGAGAAAATCTGCAGTAAAATCAGAAAGAAAATGTTGATTTTGTGTGAATTTTGCAGATTTGTGAAAAACTGGAAAAACTTATTGATGTAATTTGGAGTCTAGAGGGCCACATAAAAAGCTACGGCGGGCCAGATTTGGTTCCTGGGCCTTGGGCCGGTTGTAAATGTGATCAGCATTACATAGTGTTGTTAGATCCACTAACCGCTGACTTAATTTGGATTTAAAAGAAGTGCAAATAATTGATATTTATTTAAATTATATATTATTTATTTGTTGTTTTTAAAACTCTATGGTTGTGGGTTCAATTATTGTCGGCAGTGTCTTCGAGTAACATAATTACCCAGTAATATTTTACCTTTCCTATCAACGTAAAATGTTTAATACAAAAACATAGTGGGCCGCTGGTGTACTGTTTAGCAGGTTTTCTGGGGGAAACCTTGCACTCTTTTATTACAGGATAGATGTTTACAGTTCTATAATGGTGGCATGGTTTCCATCTTCTTTCAACAAAGAACAGAAGAAAGGTTCAAAAGTTCGTCCAACAACTAAAGAAGAGTTTGGATGCTAAGGTAGAGCTTTGTGGTGAAAAAGGGTACTTGTTATGCACAATATGCTGAGTATTAGTTACTGGACACATTAAAATGATTGAGAATTTCAAATGTTTGTAATATTTTTCAACAGCAGTCATCATAATGTCGGAACAAAGGTATCAGCAGTTACCAGGTGTGAGCATAATTTTTCCCTTTTTGTCAAGCTGTAGACTACAACATCAAAACTTCTTGCATCCCTGCAGTGTGAGACCTAGAGATTCAAACTTGTGACCCCAATATTAGTTAAAAATCACTGCAGTTATATTTTAATCTTTTCCCCCTCTGAAAAAGAGGGGGACTTAACAAGTAAATTGTTAAGTTCAGTATGATTGTGATTATGACAAGATAATTTAAATTTGTGTTTTCAACTGAATGAAGTATATTATGTATTCACTCAGATGGTAAAACTGAGGTATAAGGTTCCATCCAGCTCTGCTTACAAACAAGACATGCAATCTTCCCCCCAATAGAGTTAGAACTGGTGGTAAAAGTAAAAGTGAAAAAACCTACGTGAAGTCTTGGAGGATGACACGGGCCGGCCTGAATGGTACCTCCACACTTTGAGTCTGGGTTTGCTGCCAGTTTAGGATGTTTTCCACATCTAAGCTCTTCACTAGAAACTCGTCACAGTTTCTGATGGCTGATTCCAACAGGACCCGGATGGAGAACGGCAGCCTGTCTGAAGAGCAGATAGATAGTGGTCACAAACATTCAGGACATCTGATGATTAGATCAGGTTTCAGCAAGATTCATTTTCTTGTTACCATATCTGGGATCTCCGAGTTTAAGAAGATTGAAAAACCTCTGGCCTGGTACCTCGGGGCTAAGAGGCTCCACTATATGTTGGAAAGGATTGTTTCCTGCAGCAGGCATCCTCTTCTTTGTGTATGTAGATAGCTAAAGGAATAGAGAAATGTTTATAAACCTCTTAAAAACACGTAGAGAGAGAGTGTGGTGGGTTAATCCACAGACAGAGTGTGTGAACTTCCTCACAGTGTAAATGGATTAGCTAACACTCCAGAGCACACAGGTGAAACAAGTGGCCAATGAACTCTCAGTTGACAAACCTTACATAACCCAAATTCTTTACCAATCTGTGACAATGTCAAGGAGAAAAAGAGCACAGGTAAATATGAGACAGGTCACCTCTTCTTTTATGAGCAGTGTGAAAGGAATGGAGATTCAAAACACGGATAGAAGCCTTGATGTGGCGAGTTCAACTGATAAGAGGGAAAAAACGTTGCTGTTGCTGCTGAACACCCTGAATATCTGCATACTTACTCGGTGACACACACCACAGCATAAACTAATACAAATAAATGTTCTAACAGTGACAGGCAGTTGCTTAGTATTTACTAAAATGAATGTTATTTCATTAACGCTGTTATTTCCCAGAAAGCCGTGACTCCAGCTCTACTCAGCTCCATTATTGGACTTTCATTCATGTTTCTATTCCACTGAGCCTCTTGCGTCACTTAGCATTAGCTAAGCTCCTCAGTAGGACATTTTTGCCAAACACTGCTGGTCTAAGAACATGGCTGAAAGTATTAATCACACAGACATCACTGCACATTTGATTTTTTTGCTTCACAATGAGCATAAATGTTAGCTGACTTAGTTACAAATCAAATGCAACGATGAATTAAAACACCGTATTAGTAATGAAAGTAACTCACGACATGCCTCCTAAACATAGTTAACCCTTTAGTAAATAGCTCTTGACAGATATAAACTACTTACTTCAATCTGTAGCAGAGGCGACAACCCAAAACCAGACCCACAGACTCCACTGTGACAGCTCTGTAGTTCCGCAGTGGTTGGCTCAACTTCCGGTTGGACTTTTTCACAATCAAAGCATTTTCAAGAGATAAAAAGCATTGTGGAAAAAAAAATGTCGAGGATATCAAGCTACATTTGATCTTTTGAAACAATGTATGTTGTATAATAGGATATAGTTTTGTTTTGTGTCATGTGGTAATGCTTACCTAACATTTTTTTGCCAACCGCTAATAAATTTCAAGAAGGAAAGGAAGAAACATTGTTACAGCATATCTCTTACTATGGAAGGGCTGCCGAATAAAACTAAATGATGAATCTGACTGATATTTTTTTCTGAATTCTAATTACTATCAGAATTACACCTGATAGTAACCAGCTTCATTAACATAGATGTGAAATGTGCAAGTCAGGAGGAAAACAAACTTTCTGGAGGAATGCACCTGCCTTACTCCCGATATATCTGGCCCTCCGGTAGTATGAAGTAGGACAGTACCACTAAAAGAAAATGAACAAAAACAGTGTGATATATATTGAGAAATAATTTAATAACTTGGTGTCGCTGGTGGCACTGTGACGGCGATGTTGTATTATTGCAACCAGATAGAGACAAATAAAAATGAAATGTTCTGAATACACATGGCGTCCTGTCTCATTATGTATGTCAGACAAAGAGAATTGATTAACCTTCCTATGGTGTTGGGGTTGCCACTGACCCGTTCAGTTTTTAAGTGCATAAAAATACTATATCAATTGTGTTTATCACATTAAGAATTTTTGACTTGATCAGAAACCTCTGCATTATGAAATTATGCAAAAACATCCAACTTCATATGACACCAAAGTACTTAAAATACTTTGGTGTCATATTCGCTGAGCTGAGTGCTTTTCTCCTGCAGATAAGGCAGGTAAAGTCAACATGCATTAGTCCATTTACTAATGGGAATCAGGAGGTCCCTTTAAATAGGAGATGGATTCTTGTGGCAGATGGTTCTATTGCATCTGTGGTAATCTGACCTTAGCTTTCATAGTAGTACTCTGTCGTACTAACTTTGGTCCTGTCCCTAATCCCTTCAAAATTAAGTTCATGATTAAAAATTTCGGTGAGTATGAATATTTCTAGTGACATCGGTCTCTCTCTACTCTAAATAAGTGTATTTAGGGCAACATGATTACTTTACTACCAGTTCTTGTCATGCTGTGGTTGATGAATGGGTTTTATAAAGAATAAAAACAAAGTCAGAAGTGATGGTAAGGGGGTGTTTACTCTCTTATGTACAAGCATGTGTCACCAAGTTGGAGACTGTCTGAGATATACAACAAAAAAGAAAATGCATAAGGTGCTGCAAAAACACAAAGATGGATAAATCTAGACTCCATCAACTTATTCCCCACACTTCCAATCTACCTCCTACATCAACCCTCCCCCACAGATTGCCATTGGCTCCTACTGGAGAACCCAACCTACTAGTTGAAGAGGAAAGTACCTATATGCTGCTTTCTTTATCTTAGAGATACTTATGCTGCTACAATTTTATTGACATCAAAAAACCTTTTATGGATCAGTGTCAAAGGTCAAACCAGGTCTCTTCATGTTGTCCAATTCTCACACAAATTGTGTGGTTTGTGCACTCTTTGTGCTGCAAAAAATATTTTGTGTTCCTATCATATTTTAATAAATACATTAAAGTGCAAAATAAAATAAAATTTAAAAAATCTGAAACTGCCTCCTTTTCTATGGTTACCAATGGGGGCTGGAACCTTTGGATTTGGAAACCACTAAGCCCATTTCTATTTGAGTAGAGTATTTTAGGGTGCCTGCCAGACCTTTGATGACTCGCTTATCAATATCTTTGTAACAAACCATTTGTTATGCAAAACACACTTTTTGAAGGAACCAGGCAGTTGGAAAAAACACTATTTTCTTGTATATTTTTGAAGAGCTGAACTGTGTGGATGCACCAACTGAAGTTTCACTACAGCATCTTGTACATGAGAAGCAGTAAAGTCAATATCAGCAAATTCATCATTTCAGTTTGACAGGTCATTATGAATGCAAGGGAGTGAGGATGGAAGCCAGTCCGTGTTTGACTCTGTGTGCTGTTGCTTTGGGATGTGGCTCATACAAATCTGGACACACAATGAACAGGAGGAATCTGACCAGTTTTCAAATCTGAAAGCAGCTCTGCTCGATTCTTCCAGCTCCGACACATGCAATATGGCTGCCATCCATCAACACTGGAACATCAAGGAAGCAGAGTTTCTCTGTTAGAAGGCTTAATATCCATGTGAATAAAAGATGATAAAAATTAATCATGTGAAAGTTTCTCCTGAAGCAGATAACTAAGGACCTGTTTTGGTCTGGTTTCACTTCAGACTCTGTTCTACTCAGCATTAAACATGGATTTACAGACTGCTTTTCCACCTGGATCCACCTGATCATTGTGGTTTTACCATATCTCTGGGCTATTTCAGGTAAAGGAGTTATTTTCAATGTTTTTGATAAATAACACAATGAATGAACCTTCTGACCACTCCATGTAGCCCAGTCTCCCTAGAATACATTCTCATCAAAAAGCCAAGTTTGGTCAAAGCAAATAGTAAAAAATGGAGATGGAATCTTTCCCATTAAACATATATTAGGAAGTCATCAGTTTGTAAAAGGCTGGTCCATGAAGAACAGCATTAGTGGTGGCATTACAGGCAGTTACAGGAGAGTCCATATCATTTTAGCATCTGACCACATGGATGTGAGCCCTACTGAATTATGTTGCATGCTGCTAATATTAAATTTACAACAATAGTTATAAGCTGTATGATCAGTACAGCTGATCAGTGATAGTTGTTGACTGCCAAAGGATACCTGTATCAAATTAGTCAAATTAGAAGAAGTAACCCAAACAGACATAGTTAAGTAGCTAAAGACATTGATCTTTGCATAAAAAACATACAAGTTATATGTATAGTGTATGGGAGAACAGTTCAAGGACTCCTTGAAAAGTGAGTAGAGAAGTAGTGCTGGTGATTACTTCCAGTTGGCCTCTTGTTTTTCTCTATTTTATATTGCTAGCAATGCAAATTGCAGCAATGTTTATAACTTCAACTTCAAACCTGCACATTTTTATATTTTTTTAAGCATGCATGAATGCATGTCTTTTAGCATCACATTGACTAGTTGCGTTTCCGTTAAAAATGTACCAAATCTTTGTCCATATTCTGCTAATAATTTCTCAATTGCAATGTTCCCATTAAACAAGAAATGAAATTAAAATCACAAGTGAATAAGCTTATTCACAAGATAAATCATAAAAAAAATCATGGCAGTGACAGATGTATACATCAACATAAAATATATTCATATTTCAGACATGGTGCTAGCACTCGTCTATCAGCCATTAGAGTAGACCTTGGCGTCTTATTCAGTCATCGGAGCGACAAACCCTTTACACCTGGGAACAGCTACGTCTGCAGCATTTTTGGGAAATAGTACTTGGCAATTTCACAGAAGAGCTATGGATTCAACACATTTGAATGGCACACATGTATTCATGGACTGTGTGATGCTGTGAGAGCTCTGATGAAGCCAGCTGAACATTGTCTGAAAAAAACAAATAGACTATCATCCTCCTACTACTTTTATCATTTTTTGCCAGTGGCCACATAAGGCTATTGATAAATTGACTCATATGATGCGACAAGTTTTCCATTGCAGTTCTGCAAGATACAACTATTTCAATACGGCCAAAAACACCATCTTATCGTAAAGCAAAAACTATTAAAAAACATGAACTTTTTCAAAATCGGAATTCTTCCATTAAGCATATTCATTTTTGTAATTTCAGTTTGCACAATTTCCTGGATAATGGAAATGCAGCTACTGTTGGATGCTGTGATAAGTGCTTGTAAAACTATCTCTCCAAGCATTGTGCACCACCTCAGCATTTTCTAGACATGCCAGATTTTTCAAATTTACTCAAAATTGAGGCAGATTTGTTTTGAAATTGTTGTTGAAGAAAAGTAAGTGAACCCAAAATTTTGTTATGCTTTTTACCGAAGTTCCTGCCCCTTCTGTAATAATGCACCTCCAGTCAAAGGTCTTCCAATCTTTAGTGTTGTGACAGCAAGAAGTAATTCAGCTTCTTTTTTTATTCTCTGTAAGAAAGTTTCATTGTTATCTCGTGTGTTTTTCTGTTGTGACTCTGATTGACACAGCTCCACAAATGTAAAAACTTGCTTGTCAAGAGTCACAAATTCTAAAAAAAAAAAAACAAAAAACAACAAAAAAACCTTAAAAATATTCAGCATAAATAAAAAATGGGAAAGTCAGTATTTCCTTTAAAATATACAAATAAATACTTAGTTTTGTTTCTTTAAAACTGCATCAGAATTTTTTAGTAAGAAATGTGGCTGCTTTTGATGGGATCACTTGGCACACTAATCATGCTAAAAAGCTGTGTGTAGTGATATATATGGCGTATAAAACATTGTCTCTTGTTTTAGCTGGTGATAATGATATCCCTGTATCTTATTGGGCACACACTCTGTCTGTATAAGCAGTCTTAAATAAATATATACACAATTTCTGCAGCAGAAAGGAGTGGAAGCAGGGTTGATGTGAAGACTTCAGAGGTTTATGAGCCGCTCTTCTGCTCCCATTCCTGTGAAACAAAAGCACACACTATAACAACTTGGAGGCATTGTTTTGTATGTGTTTGAGTTTCAGTCTAGTATCTGTGAAGAACCAAAAAAATATGTGCACAGATGAGATAAAGGTAGGTTTAATCAAAGCTTACTGTACATCCCTGTTTACAGCCCCTTTGTGGTGGAAATTTTAAAAAAGCAATAGCATGCAGAAGTTTAAAGTTGCTTATGACCATGAGAATTCTGCTTAAGAAAGTCAGGTTCAGTAGTGGAAGTGAGACATTTTGTAACGAACGTCAGGATTTTCCAGGCACTCTCGAGAAATTTGATATATAAGTTTGCATTGTTTGTGCAGCTCCAAGAACAGTTTTTTTGTAATGTTGTCACATCCTTCTGTCAGTGCACTACAACACCAGTCGTCTTTGTGGAAACACTGATTTAAAAGTCTTTTATAGGTTTTTGTGTTGTTGTTGTGCGATGTCTGTTCAATTTTATGTCTATGTAGACAATGTGTCTGTATAGTCTGAATCTATATGTGTGTGTGCGTCCACGTGTGTGGGGGTGTTATGTGCGTGTATTACATATAAGTGAAAGCAGAAATAAATAAATAACATGACGTAATTTGCTTGGTTAATTATTTCTTTTGAGCCAATCTTACAAATAACATTTCTGTTGTCATGGACAGACCTGTAAACTGGAGAATTTTAAGAACTTCAGGTTACTTTATGTTGCTTATTCTGTTATTTTTCCTCAAACTAAATAGTTTGAGGAAAAACTATTTCCTAAAATTACCACTGGAGGTACAGTAAGATGAGCAGTGACATCAGTCAGCAGAGTGTACTCTGACCTTGGCCTTCCTCAGCACATGTCCTCTGACAGTTGATGGCTTCTGGTTACTCTGCTGTCGGCGCAGTAGCGATGCGCTGTTGACTGGCAGTGTACAGGACTCTGTGTCGCTGGTGTCGCAGCTGGAGAAGGGAGACGACTCCTGTGTTCTTCGCAGCATGGCTGGAGACTGTTAAGGGGAGAAAAACAGAAAATTTGGCTGCCACCACGGCCAACCATCAGTGAGGAAACAGAGGTGGAGTTCCAACCTGCAGGTCTGAGGAGGCAGCTTTGGGTTCAATGGTGAGGCCCAGGGTCACTCCTCCACTCAGTGCTTTCTTCAGACTCTCCTTGACCTCTGTTGCCTCCAGCTCCAGGTTCACTCTCTCTTCCTCCTTCATCTTGCACTCGTCTTCCACCTTCTTCAAGCGCTCCAGCAGAGATGCCTGTGAACGTTTGCCTGGCGTTTCCGGAAAAAACAATTACTAGTTTTGGAAAATCCCGCTAAAATGAGCCTTCTTCTTGGCTGATTTCCCACCTGCAGCACCCTCCACGGCAGTGCGCAGGTCTCTCCTCTCCTTCTTCAACTGGTTCAGATGGTTCCTGATCTCCTGTTTCTTTTTCATCAGCTCCTCCTCTTTGGCCTGCAGTCGCTTGGCATCTGCCTCGACACGGTTCTTGCCGTACTTGCACTGCTCTGCATCTGCACAACAAAAACTGGCTGTTAAAGCATCTACTGGTAATAAAGGAGACAGTGAGAAGGCTGCATGATGTCAGCCACACGGCAACCCAGCCGCAGGAATCAGTCTTCCTTAATTAGTAAAGCTAAGCCCCACATTCCTGCGCACCTGAGTGATGGCAACCGGAGAGCTGAGTTCAGAAATCATTTGGAGGGGAAATTGAAGAGTTACTTTAAGTACATTCTGCAGAGTTACAGGAGGGGTTACAAACACTCTCAATCACACATCGAACACAAAAACCTCGGAACCCACCTTCTCATCTTTCAGTTGGGAAGATGACTCAAATCTTCCTGGAGTCCATCACACATGTTGGGATAACTTTTTGTGAGTTTTACAAATTGCTCTGCTAGAATCATGAGTCAGTCCATCCAGGATTTCAAGATGGTTTTTAATGATTTTTGTGATCGATATGATTGATTTTGTTTTGCTACGTTATAAATATTTGCAAGGAACTTTGCAACATCTTTTGTCCTTAAACTTCTTCAAAAAAAGGTGATAGAAACATAAGCAGGTAAATTGGACACACAAAACATTTGAAATCTTTAAAGGACTTAAATAGCTCTATTTTTCTTAATGGCTATATCGATAATTTTACATAAAGTAAAGCTGAAGCAGCAGAGTAGTAAAAGTAGTAAATACAGCTACCTTCATGTGGGAGTTAGTCACTTAAAGTCAATTTTTATGAAAAATTTGCTATAAACTCACAATTATGCATTAGTATGGAAGAGGATTAGAGTCACTGGAAAAAAAGGAATTCGGACTTTTTTCTCAGAAATAGAATTATTTCAATTGTGTAAGCACCATCAGGCAAATCTAGTCCTAAAATTCAATTCAATTCCAAAATTTTGGACATACTTTTAGTGTAGATAAAGTCCAGGTTTAAGAAGGAATATCACTATTTTCATAGGCTAACAAAATATCCCAAAATAGATTAACGTCAGAATTATTTTTTTTCTTCTGTTTTTAGTTTCCCTAATCCTCTGTTGTACATTAGTGCAAAATAGGAATACTTTTGATTTTGCATAAATTTTCACAAAAAACTGGAGGGACTGATCAACGGAGCCAGACACACAAAAAACATAAGTTCCTTATGCTCCACAGGAGAATTCAGAGATGCTGCTGTGATCCCAAGACTTACTGGAGTTGTTGCGTTTCACAGATGCCATCCCACTGACTCCATTCTTCTTGGCCTGACTCTTTAGCTCAGCCTTCTGTTTGGAGGCCACTCCATTGATACTGGCTCCCTTCTTTCCCTTGAACTGCAGCAAACAGGAAAAGGACAAGGGAAGCTTTTTAAATGGCAATTCTAATATTGAAACACAAAAACCTCTTTGGGATTTTTGTCAGACATTAAGTATGAACAGTGCAATAAAGTATATTCAAAGATTAATACAGAACTCAACAAATCTAAATCACCTGTAATTATAATTGACATATCATGTGTCAAGCGTAGTGGTGTTAGCATCATGTTGAGGGACAGTTTTTTTTACTGATGGCACCGGTGCATCAGACAGGCTATACCATTGTATAATTTTAAATCCCTTAAAACTAATTTCTTTGGCTTGGCCTTGACATGTTGAGATGTTAATATTAGCTTTTGCTTATTTTATTGGTCTTTTATTGCATGACTGGTATGATAATATATTTTTGCTTGAATAAAGCTGGAGGGCAGTTGGTAGCACTGTTGCCTAGCAGCAAGAAGGTCCTAGATTCGATTCCCAGCCTGGGGTCTTTCTGCATGGTTAATTGGTTTCTCTAAAATCTCCTTAGTGAGTGTGTGAGCATGGTTGTTTGTCCTGTCTGTCTCTGTGCTGCCCTGCGACAGACTGGCGACCTGTCAGGGTTCACCCCGCCTCTCGCCCGAGACGATCGTTGGAGATAAGCATCAGCACCCATCCCGACCCCACAAGGGTGTAAGAAAATGGATGAATGGACGAAATAAATAAATAAAGTTGTGTTCACAGATTAGGCGAATAAAGAGGCAGTTGACTGGCTTTGCTGCATTTGAACCAAAAAAGCATTAATTATTATTAATTAAAAAATGGATTCAGTTCTGTTTCTGACATAACCAGAATTTTGTTTGTTTTTTGAATGTACTAAAACTGGTTACAGACTTTAAATCAACAGGAAGTGAGTTCCAAACTGCAGATCCTCTCACAGACAGAGCACTTTCAGCAAAAGTGGTTCTTCAAAAGGGGACCTTACAATTTCCATCTAATTTTCATCTCTTTGTACTCAAACTGGACAATTTAGAAAGAGCTTTTATAGGGCAAGTTTACCTGTACCAGCATTCATAAACTCTATATGGAGAGCTCATTTTTGGAGAGTACTGCACCAACAGACATATCAAAAGCCACACTGCTTGCTTGACTTGTGCATACTGTGAATTTGAAAGTGCAATTGTAACTCAGCTACCTAAAAGTTTGGACCACAGGATGTATAGAAAGCCACAAGTGCCACAGTTCAATAATTTAAAAAGTCCTACAGTTGATACTTTATACCTCTGAAAATGTTCATAAAACCTTTAAACGATCATTTAAAAACATTTCTAAAATTAATTATGTCATGATTTACATGTGTTTCATACTGAGATAAAATGTAATAAAAACGTCTTTCAAGGCTTCATCTTCCATAAACTCACAACACAGAGCAGATTCTCCCTTTTCTTTATGTTCATGCTGTGCTTCACAGCATCTGAGCATCCGCCACCTCAGTACAATGTGTGCAGTGTTGTAAAAATGAAACGATCACAGCATTTTATTAAGAACATGCCTGCTGTAAATTGCAACTAATTGGAGTTAACATTAACCAGAACTGTACATAAGTGGACAATAAAACCAGACCAACAGCGTCTCACAGCCGAGGGAACTGTAACGCTGTACTGGTTTGTCAGCTGACTGGCTGACTGAGATCTTTCATGTAACCCATATTATCCAAATATTTAGGATCCTTAGTTATTCATGATTTTAGTTATTATTGTAATTAATATTTGGTTCATACTTTGAATAATAGTATATTGTAAATGTAGTAAAATAGGTAAATCCTTCTGAAATAAAAACCTTTGTCCACCTCGAGAGCCTTCATTATTCAAAAGAGCAACACTTTGTGGTCTATGGTCACTGTTACAGTTGCTGGCCACATTACACTGCACACACATCAAAGGGTGGTGAGTAAGAGGTAGAGCTCCACAATAGCCTGTTTGGTGCCTTATATGGCTGCAGAAGAAGGCTTGCAATGTAAAAATATTAAAGGAAAAGATAATCACACCACCATAAAACGTAGTTCCAATTAGCAAACAATGTGATCTGAGGGAAACAGAAAATATAATGGAAGGGATGCAAGTTAGTGAGGATTAAAAAATAAATAAATGCAGAAGAGTTTGCATAATGAGTTTATTAGTTAAGCAGAAGAGTGTTAGTCACCTGAGTGGAGTCCAAAGGTTTATGGTCAGCAGTGAGGAATCTAGAGGAGATTTTAGAAACAGGAGTTTTGTAGTGAGCAGCAGAAGAGGAGGAGGAAGCGGGAGCAGAAGAAGCTTTGGGGGGATAGCGTATCACAAGTTGAGGTGATGGCATATTTTCATACACATTTGTGCTCTTTGGCTGCACTTCCTCTTTCGTCTGCCTCCCCCTTGTGGTGGGAGTGGAGTACTGCAACTCAAGTTCCTTGAGTTAGACGAGGAAAGCAAGCAAACAAGGTGAAGAAAATGAATAAAAAGCAAAAGGAAAAAAAAAATAAGGATGACAGGAAGAAGGAGAAGTCAAAGTTAGTACAAGAAGGAAGTCAATATGTAACATTATCTGGATGGGTAAACATTACCCACCCACCCCTAACATTACCCATTAATGGACAATGTTATCCATTATCTGGGTAAGAATACCCAGATAATGGGTAATGTTTACCCATTATCCATTATGGGTAATGTTTACCCATCCAGATAATGGGTCTGGATGGGTAAACATTACCCATCCAGATAATGTCAGATATTACTAAAAGTTACAATCCATTGCAAAAGTATTTCAACTCCTAGTTTTTAAGATTTTATAATGAATGATTGCTTTGAACATTTTTCACAAATAATAATCTGATTATTTCACTAATTTGTGTCTTTGCATTCAGCCCCATGAGTCTAGGTGGATTTATGCCTAAAAACTGCATAATATTGTGTGTTCTCAATGATTCTTTTTCTTCCCTGCCAGGTTGTTATTGTCCAAAATGTTGTTAAGAACATGTCTTTAATAGCTTACCAGATTAAATAGAAGTTGAATGAATGGATGGGATGTTAGTGTTTTGCACAAACCCCTGACTGCAGATTGGAGAGGGATTGGCAATGACCCCGCCCACTCTACAATAAAATCACATTTGGTTGAAGAGTTCTTCTCATTCCCTCCAAATGTTTAGTTTTAATACCATGGTGAAGTTACGTTTGAGTTGGATATTTGATGAACATGACTGTGCTTTCATTAACCATAAAATTGCGCTAATTGAGAGTACGAAAATGAATCCACTTGATGGAAACACACTAATCAAAAAACTCACATTTTTTGATAAAATGTTTTTTGCGCTAAGATAAGGTGGTTTTTCAGCCGCATCAAACTGCAATGGAAACAACCAAGAAGATGGCAAGAAGTAGGAGAATGATGATTTAGTGAAAAATATTGGGCTTACGTGACTATTTGTACTACTTTGTTGCATCAACCTTACATTATGTCAATTACAGTTCATCTTCAATAAGGCAAGTAACAAAAATTGAGCTATTTAAGTTTGTTAAAGAAGAAAAATGTTTTTGTCCAATATGTCAATATGTCATATAGAAGAAAAAGAAAATATTTTTTCTTCTATATGTAGATTTTGGAATAGGTTTAATGAGGAAGAAATATCACAAAATTCCTTGCAAATGCTTCTAAAGTAGAAATTGATGTCTATGATCGCCAGAAAACAGTCACAAAAACAATTGAGAAATCCTGGAGGAACTGGCCAGTGTTCTCCAGCAAACCTTTGAGTCCTTCAAAGAAAAGCTGCATTAACATTCATTTAATTACCAAATAGGTGTCTGTGCTTATTAATTAAATAACTTCTGATGGAAATTGGTAGTACTGGATTTTATTTAAGGGTTTTAAGGTAAATGGGGTATGACCATAAATATCCATCCCAATTTGTTTCGTTTTTAATTTAAAATCTTGAAAACAACAAATCATCAAGGCAATTCCATTGACTTTACAGTTATATATTTGTGTTTTAGCTCATAAAAACTCCAGTAAAACACAATAAAGTTTGTTGTAGCAAAGGGAGAAGAAAACTTGAATGTTCAAGATTATGAGAAATTTTACAAAACACTGCAATAAAAGTGCCCAGGTGTCCTTACCATTCCATTTATAGGCACATCATCATAGTGTAGAGCCATACCAGAGGGACAGGCATAGCCACTGACTTGGCTGTCAAGGTATGGATTGGGAGAGATGGCACGTTTACTAGTGAAACTGAAGAGATACAAGCATAAAGTTATATGGCTGCTCATGAAGAGGGAGACAACAAAGCCAAAAACAGCAAGCAAATGCTGTTCTGCTCACCAAAAGGACTGCTTGGCCAGTTGAATGACGTTGGCGGTGGTCTCCACATCAATGTAGTCATAGTGCAGGGTAGCTGGGTCAGTGGTAGAGCCAGTCTCGGCCAATAACACCCCCAACCAACGCCCCATCATCTCAGAGGAGGAGGCCTCAAGAAAAACCAGAGAACACAGTAATAATACATGAGTGCAATGCATCTCTTCTTCACTAAGTGTATTCCAGAATCCTATCAGTAGTTCACCTCCAGCACCGCCACCTCCTGGCCATTACGAAGGAGGCGGAAAGCGAAAGGGTGTTTGTGGTCGAGGCCGGGGTTGACCTCGCAGCCTCGAATGGGCAGTGAGGCGATGTGGCTCTTCAGGTCATCACGGTCTTTGTGGAGGAGTAGCTGGTTGTCTTTCAGGCGGCACCAGCGCTCACGCCAACGGTTATTGGACAGCACGTTCAGATAGCCTGTCAGTCAAAACACAGGCAGTCCATAACTTATTTCTTTTTTGCTTCTCGTGTCCTGTCTTGACATTGTAGACAGCTCTTAAAAAGGATATCCCAAAAAGAAATCCCAATTGACTTCACTAAATCAAGATGTTAGCTCCAAAGTAGACACACCACATTGGTGTAACACAAGTGTCAAACTCCAATACTCTAGGGCCAGTGTTCTGACTACCTGTGCTACCCATCGATCCATCCTACCTTGTGGTAATACGCATACTATGTCACATACTGCTTACTCACCAGATTTTTTATTGATACATCCTACCTGTACAAGTTTTGTTTTGTCTGTTTTATTTTGTCAAAGATTAAGGTAAGCTTTATTTAATATCTGGCTTTCATTAAGCTGCTGTATTACTTCATGCTTTAAGTTTACCTGACAGGCAGCCTGTAAACATATTTCGAAATGACTTTAGTTTGCCATTTGAATTGTCGCTACTGTACTGTATACTGTAAACAAGAAAGTCACTGCTTGGTGTTAATGTTAATCAGGACAAAATATATTGTTTTTGTGAGCTTTTTTGTCCCTAATATTAAATTTTTTTTAGTTTAATAATACTTCTTTTTAATAAACCATGCTAAGAGCATGTCAGTAGCGATATTATGTGGGACTGAAGCTGTGTATGTCTACAGTGTAATATTAGTGTATATTAAGTGTAGCACAGAATTTTAAGCACAGAACAGAAATATTCGGAGGACACATTTTGATTGCACTGCATTTGATAAAGACTGCTATATAATGTATTAATGGGAAAAAAGATTTTGCGGTGATCTGTATTTGTTGATATCTGTGCTTAATTTAATTTCAATAAAAACTTGTTTCCCCTGTCTAACACAGTTTTATTCTTACAAACTACTTACAAAAACCTCTGTATTTTAAGTATTTTTGAAAGGTAGGCTCTTCTGATGGAGGGCCTTAATGCACCGACTACCCACATACTGTATTTATCAGGTGTTTTGATTAAATAATTTAGCCCGAGATTCAAGTCACCTCTCCTCTGGCTGCCACCTTATCGTGGTGGAGGGGTTTGAGTGCCCCAATGATCCTAGGAGCTATGCTGTCTGGGGCTTCATGCCCCTGGTAGGGTCACCCAAGACAGACAGGTCCTAGGTGAGGGACCAGACGAAGTGCAGCCTGAAGTCCCTGATGATGAATAAGAACTTTGGATTTCGTGTTCCCTCGCCCGGACGCGGACCGGGGCCCCACTCTGGAGTCAGGCCTGGAGGGGGGGCACAATGGCGAGAGCCTGGTGGCCGGGCTTTTACCCATGGAGCCCGGCCGGGCTCAGCCGGAAGAGGAAATATGTGTTACCTCAGTAAGTCCAGAACAGGCTGGCGTCTATTTCGGCTCGTTTGCTGGTAACAAGCTAAGATAGGTTCTGCTCTGCTGGCGGCAAACAAGGAGGAGGCAGACGGAAGCTTAAAGGACTTTATTCCTTTCTCCAAGGTGAACTACAACAACCACACTACAGCTTGAGTCTCTCTAAAGAACTAACACATGGCTCTTCTTCTTCTCCCCGCCCTACCTGTCGCTCTCTACCACCCCCTAGGGAAAGGCTGGGCCTGTAAGACATGGGTGCCCCCTCCCATGGGCCCACCACCTGTGAGAGGGGCCAAAGGGGTTGGGTGCAATGTGAGTTGGGTGGCGGCCGAGGGAGGGGGTCCTGGTGGTCCGATCCTCGGTTGCAGAAGCTGGCTCTTGGGACGTGGAATGTCACCTCTCTAGTGGGGAAGGAGCCAGAGATAGTGTGTGCGGTTGAGACGTTCCGGCTAGAAATAGTCTGTCTCACCTCGATGTATGGCTCTGGTTCTGGAACCAGTCTCCTTGAAAAGGGCTAGACATACTTCCATTCTGGAGTTGCCCACGGTGAGAGGCGCCGGGCAGGAGTGGACATACTTGTTGCTCCCCATCTCGGGGCCTGTACGTTGGGGTTTACCTCGGTGAACGAGAGGGTAGCCTCCCTCCACCTCCGGGTGGGGGGACGGGTTCTGACTGTCGTTTGTGCTTACAGGCCAAACAACAGTTCAGACTCCACACCCTTTTTGGAGTCCTTAGAGGGGGTACTGGAGAGTGCCCCTCCGGGGACTCCCTTGTTCTGCTGGGGGACTTCAACGCTCATGTGGGCAATGACAGTGAGACCTGGAGGGGCGTGGTTGGGAGGAACGCTCCCCCCGATCTGAACTCGAGTGGTGTTCTGTTG
>CAEFZY010061675.1:0-23912 GCA_903066815.1 Brachyrhaphis roseni
CCCAGATGTTATTTCTGAAAGACTTTAATCTTCCGTGAACCCAACAAACTTCTCTCTCCCAGGCTCAAGTGATACTGGCTCCTGGAAATGCCAGTTTTATGGCCTCCTGTTCCTGCCTTTTACACATATTATAGGATTAACTGTATCAAAACATTAAACGTAATCATTTTTCCTCAACACTACCTCCACCCCTTTTTTGGTTTTGTGAATATGCAGTTTGAGTAAGCTTGTCTTTGGACTAATTATGTTATGTGCTCTTTGAGCCTTTTAATTTGTGGAGCATAACCTTTGGGGGCTCGTCCGGGACAAGAAAATCAGACTATTACTTTTTTATTTTTTTTACACCAACTGAAAGTTAATAACCTTACTTTAAAGATTGTCACTGAAGTCCACAACAACGAAACAAACTACAAACATTTATAATGAGCAACAATTTTATTAATGTAAGCTCAAAGATAGTGATAGTGGTTTTGGTCATTTGATTTGTTTGTTTCTTTTTTGGAAAACCTCATATGACTCCGAAATTGTTTTCCATTCAGATACTTTAAGAAACTTATATTTTTTACAGTGGAAGATTATATTTTGGTTTCTGTTTTCATAAAAAGGATTTTTGACAGGCGGAAAACAAGCTTGGCAGTTTCTAAATTTGTTGGAACAGTCGACTTTGCTTCTTTTCTTTTTGGCTCATTAAGAGCCTCACTGATTGTTATCCTCTTCCAGGATTTATACAGTGGATCAGCTGAGGTTGTGACTTATGGGTTTATGCCTTTTATAGTTGAACTAGAAACACAAAGCAAACACTAAGGCAGGGGGGTTACAGGGGAAGCTTTTTTATTTGGAATTAATAACATAATTTCAACTTTTAAAAGGCATTACATTTATCTCCTTCTACAAAATTTACTCTAAACTGCATACATGAAATAATCAAAAGAGACATGGAATATAAATGTAGTCAACATCTGGTGGGTGACTTGAGATTAAAATGACTCTTCATGCTCCAACACCGTGTGGGTGTAACATGAAAGATGTATGAACAGATATCTCAGAAGAACAATAACAGAAAAGAACCTCAGATGGAGTAGAATAAATCTTTGGAAAGGAAGAGCATGAATCTCAGGATGTGAACGACTGATCAATGCTGCAGTTACCGGATTAAATCCTAGACTCTGTTAACAATCCTTTCAGGGACCCTAAACTCTGGCACTGTTGATGTAATCCACTTTGCAAACAAACCTCCTCCAGCTAAAGTGGTGCATGCATATAACTGAGGGCCCGTTTTTGACAGAAAGTTTCATAAAATCTGAATGATAAATGAGGAGTTAATAGATTCCAGATAAAACACAATCGTCTCCAATAATGCAAGGATTAAAAAAAAAAAAAATGTCACCAAAACCTCATATTTGCATGTCTGTTTTATTTGTGGGCATATCTTCCTTTGCATTATACAAAGCACATTTTGCCTGTGCTCGTGGATTTTTCATTGTGCTCGTGTTAGTGTGTACACGCTGTGTGCAAATGTGCTTACAAGACGGGGTTGCTGCTTATTTTATTATTTCCCTTTTTCCTGGCAACAGAGGACATCTTATGAAAATACAGGGACTTTTAAATAAACCTCGGAAAATGTTTGATGTGTAAATAGAATGCTATCAGCGACGTTATGCGTGTCTGTCTGACTGTTGACTTGTCACCAATATTCTGCTCCTTCATCTGAACACACATCTTTCTTTTGTATATTTCCTTTTTTGCCTTGACAAGAAAGCAAAGTGGCAAGTGCAGCCCGAGGCGCAGCAAGAGGGCCTTTGTTTAAAAGGTTATGCATTTTGTGGTTATTCTGATAGGGAATTTGCAAGCCCAGTGGCTCTGTGGCTGTTTCATCTAGGAAAAAAGTAATCACAAAGAACACTTCCTGGCATATCAGACAGAGAAACAGCTGGCTGCTGCACTTGCAATAATGACTGCATTGAGTAAATACAAAAACAAAAATTAGTCCTAACAACTTTATCTTAATAAACCTGAAATGGGTACATCATTAAGATTATGAAAACTAAGGGCATAAGCTGCTGTTAACACTGTCATATCTTCACATACATGGGGGTGTACTAAGATCAAATTTTACATACATATAAAATTGAGGACATTATTAAGGGGATTTTAAGGGATAGTTGAAATTTCAACTGGAGCTACAAAGTGCTTTATATATCCATCCATTGTCTAACACCCTTGTCGGGAGAGGTGCTAGTGCCTATCTCCAGTAAACATTTCGAGTGAGAGGTGGGGTTCACCCTGGACAGGTCGCCAGTCTGTCGCAGGGCAACACAGACTATTATCTATATCCGATAATCTATATTCTGATGTTTGATTTGTTTTGTGCATCAGATGTTCGCAGGTTTGTTGCCGTCTCCTGACGGGGGAGTCAACTTTAACCCACTCAGCTGACTTTGAGACATTAAGGACAAGATCATGGAACAACGTGGTCGGATAAATTCTATCTATATTATTCCGAAAGTAAAGTACGGTATGCTGTCAGCTTCAGCCTCAGGTAACCACCTCAGGACCGAGGTCTGCATTGTGCGGGTGAGATTGGGCCATTTTGATCGGGTCGCTGCTGCAAAGTTTAAGTCACAGCCGCATTGATTCTGTGGCAGTGGCACAGGTCTGTGTTTTGCTTAGTCAGTGAGAACATCAGCATTGATTCTGTGACAATTTTTGACGTAAGAAAAAAAGCGCAGCAGCCCCTTTTATTTAAATCTGGCGATCAGATTTTGCATTCTGCATAGTAAGGCGATCCTGGAGCTGTGTTTTCACGTGGCATCATGTCTTGATGTCTTCCTATGACATTAAAAACAAGAGAGAGAAAATCAATACTACGATTGGGGAAATACATGCATCTTGGTTTAAGGTCAAATCTTTAATTTGTCATGACATATTTAGCAAGACTGAAAATTAATATAGAGCACCAGTTTAAGTAACAGGTAGATTAAGAGCAAAACACTAGTATTATTCCCCAAGTGGAATAATGCAGCATCATTCCTTATGGGTCTCTCTCCGAGCGCCAGCAGATCCAGATGCATTTCATGTCACTCATTATAGTTCAAGTGACTATGTCACTCGTCACTTCACTTGCTTCCTGTTCCTCATCAGATAGTTTAAAGTCACTGACCTTACAGCCTTCCATACCCAAGATCCTTTCTACTTTTCAGGTCTTCTTCATGGTTCCAGTCCATCACGTTGCTTGCCATCCCTGATTTTCCATTTTTGTTGGGCCAGCTGTTCAGGACGAAGAAGTCTCCTCCCTCTGGACTCTGACTTAACCACATTGAAATCATTCCCCAAATTGCACCTCTTAAAAGTATTCCTTGGCCTTTTATTTCTATCTTTCTATTGATTATATTTTACCGTTTTGGTAACACTTTATTTTAAGGGGTGTGCATAAGACTGAAATGACACTGCCATAAACATGACATAGCTCCTATGAACACGAAGGAGTCTTCATGAATGTTTATGACTGTTGCCATGTGTAATTCTGTAAATAATGACCCTTGTAATGCAAAGTTGCACTAAAATTTGCATTAAAAGTGCAAACTTTGCATTAACAGTGTCATTATTTACCAAATGACACTTTATGATAACCATTCATGAAGACTCCTTCATGTTCAAGACAGGTATTATGTCATGTTTATGTCAGTCTTATGAACACCCCTTCAAATAAAGCGTCCCCCATGTTTTTCCTTACAACACTCTATAAATTAAATATATTTCTTATTATGTGACTGAATCATTCCCAGTACCGCAGCTCTCAAAAACAGTGAAAAATGACAAGGTTACTCTGACACATCACACAGTGCCGCACTAGGTTTGTCCAGATTCGTGGGAAATATAAAACATTTTATAACTTTAGTTTGACTGAATGTCTCGCAAATAAATGCCACAGTCATTCTGCTGTTACCTCCACTGTCTACTGCTGTGAGTTTGGCATTTGCCGATCATCAGTTTGGGTCGTTGCAGCTGGAGGAGACATGCAAGGGACAGATGCGAATCAGAACACCTAGCCTGCTTAAGCATTACTCTTTAACTTTTGATGTTTTTTTTTTTTTTCCCAGCTGGGCTTTTTCCAGTGTGCAATAATAATACACAACTACCAAATACGCAAATTTTAATTACATTTGTTCATAAATTTTAAGTTGCAAGGAGATTTTGACCTTTTGAAGTATGTATACAAACTTTTAATCTGCATGACACATTTGTCTAAATTTATAGTAAGAGGTTAGTAAGTAAGTACGTGTCATAGTTGGCGACTGAGAGTGCAGGGTTACCCACCTGCTGCTTCCTTAAATTGCAGATTTCCTTCGGTGGGAGGGTGCAATCCCCTCGTCAGCCTATTACGCACATAGGAGCTGCACGCGGACATAGCATCGAGGAGAAACGGGGCTCCTCCCAGACTTTGAACCAGTTCTAGCTTTTCTTCCTGACAGTCTTGTCAAATGAGGTTCTGCTTTTAATTAAAGTACATCATCAAACTCATAGAGCTTAGAAAGCTACCACTACTAAAAAAATAAATGGACTACTTTTCTGTTTCAGTTTTTGCTAGCTATCCATTAGCATATAAAACTATGAATGAGAGCAGTTTTCTCATAAAATAAAGCCGGTTATCACGGACAGAGCATGTGAGCGTGAGACTATTCAACGCATTAAAGCTATCGAAGAGAATGCTACTGCTATACAATAACACAGATATTGTGTTATCTGTTATTTGTAAGAAAACTACTTTGAAAATAGCTTTCTTACAAAACACTTTGTAAGAAAATTCATACTCAAAATTTTTACGGGCGGACTGGATTAGCAGGCAGTATATCTTCAGAGATATGTCAGATCAGCCGGTACTAATCTACGTGATGAATATACCAGAGACCTGAAGTGGGTCAGTTGGACGAGCCAAAACTGCTAAATTTATTTACAGTGCACCTTTTGCTGCAACGACAAGGCAAGTTGATTTACTGACAATCAAAGGAAAGACATTAAAATAAAATATTTAATATCCCACTTTGAATAAGGTTTTCATTATTGGAACCTTTCCAGCATCTTACACGTTTACTGTACATAACTTGAAATATGGTTGACGCTTAACTGAAAATGAATAGGACAAAATTATGTGGTTTTTTTTCGGAATTACTTATTCATAAACATTCATATCCAGCACCGCAAAATTGCAGAGCATCGCAGCTTTTTATTTTCCATGCTGGTTCAAATAACAGCATTTAATATATCCTTCTAATTACTCTGATAAACGGCGTATTGTGCAGTACGCCTCCATGCCTACCTAGGAGCCTGAAAAGAAAAAAACTACATTATCTTCATGTTTTTATGCTTTTATTTGTGAACCTTCTTAACTGTAAAAATCCAGCCGCTAGAAGCAGCCAAACGAGCAGTTCCCCTGTCGTGTGACATAAAACCTTCTTAAAGGTCGCAATCAGCCGAACCCTGCCGTCACACAGGACTCCCTCAATCCCACCACTGCTGTTTGCTTCTCAACCCAAAACATTTGTTCATTTCATTTGTGGCTTTAAGAGGAACTAAATATCCCAGAGATGTTTAGCTCTTCTTGATGTCTGATCTCACCACGGACTCATTAAAAATACATGATCTTCATTTCCAGCTTCGGCTGCCGGGTAACTGCTTTTCTATCCGCCACCTTCTGAGGGAATTAAATGCTCCAGATTAACACGATCCCACCCTCGCAGAATTTACACGCAACGCAGCATGTTGGCTGCACATACTAAATAACCACTGTAAGGCAAGTTAGCAGACCGCCACTTGAACTAAATATGCAACCGCAAAAGTGGTTGTGACTGAGCGCTCTGCTATCCGCAAGACTCCCAGGAGAGCTTCACTTTTTCTGGAGGTACTTTAAGTTGACTATTTGCTGTGGCTGACATTCCCTCTGTTGAACTTTGTTTTAGTTGATGGAGACCAAAAGTTCAGTTTTTTCTTTGGTTTGGTCTTCAATTGCTTTTTCTTTTTTCCTCGTTCATTATCATTCATACCGCTGAACTTCGCAATTTCTAAAGCTGGACAAAATGTTTGTCATGTCACTTGATGGGGAAATTCAGTTCTGCTGAGAGTAAAGTCCAAGGTTGCCGAGGGTTAAGCGGTAGAATTTGATTCGGGCCTCTGCTTCTCGTTAAGCACGTCGCCAACGGTTACAGATTTTCAATAAAGAGTTTATGTGACTGAGCTTAGATGTAGTCACAGATAATTGGTTAATATATGCTGAGCTATAAATAATGGAGATTAATATTTGCACTTTCGCAAAGAAAACGGGCCAATTAATTTAAATCTATAATTTTAAACAATTTAATTTTGTTATCTACACTGCAACTGTCCATTTAAGATTTAACAATTCTCTGTCTCAGTTGTATTTAGGTCTAACAAGCACACAACAAAAGTCTTTCCCATCGTCCGGCCAGAAGCGACTTTGTGTTGTTTGCGGATGTCACTTGTGTGTCAGATTTATGGGAATACCAGAAACACACAAATAAAAAGGTTCTGACCGGACCTTTGTAGTAATATTTTTTTTTAAAAGTGATTAATTGGTTTTAACACATTAAAATCTATGTATATAATTAAAGTCCTGGCCCTTGTTTGTAATGTAGATAACTATGAAAAAGTTCAAGAGGTTGGGGCAAAATAACCTCTTTGCGCTTTTTTCTGTGGACCTAAAAGAAGCGAGTCACTGATATTCTCATACATTTTGTGACCCTTATGCCATCATGCATTTGTAGAGACATTTTTTTTTCAGTTTAAAATTGTCTATGGAACTAAATAAGTGACAAATTTTGCTCTGTCAAGGAAAGTAATCGTTTAGGCTTCAGTTAACTCTCACCCATACATTTTAGTTAAGTAAACTCCTGATGCACCGCCAGTTGTGAGGCTGGCAAGCCACCAGTTCAAGCCGTGAGCACACGCCTGAGTATGTGTGTGTATTTGTGTGAGAGAACCAGAGGGTGGGGTCTAATTTCAGTATTGATATCACAGATATCACTCACCAGGCACCAAACTGTCTGAACGCTTAAAAAAGAAGCCCCTCGCAGCAATAAATCTTCCCTTTTGCCATCAGAGACCTCGACATGCATCCTCTCAGTGACTCGCTTTTGCTAATTGTTTGAAAAATTCTCCTCCCTTGCCGGGGGACAACCTTTTTCTGTTGACACTTCCTTCATTATTTAGCAGATCCCTTTTGACTGCTGTGCGTGTCTTCTCACCAAACCATTTCACAAAAGCTACCAGGTCAAAGGTGTGACATCAAATGTTGAGCGACGAATGAATCAGAGGAGGGCGGGGAACTATTCCCGCTTCCCTGTGCTGTCAATTCATAAAACATGGCCGAATATCAAGGGCCATCACAGCAGAGATCGACGGACGGTGGTCGTCCCTGGTCATAAATCCACCAATCTATATTTCAAGAGCTATCTCGTGGAAGCGAAACCCCTGTGTTTCTCCACAATGGATTCTCTTTTGTTTTCCTCTCTTTGCTTTTTTTTTTTAATCTTAGTTTTTAAGTGCCTCATCAATATTTCATCCACCTGGTCCTCTTGACGTTTGGGCAGATGCTTTGATGTTAGCACTCCCCACCTGAATCCAATGTATTTTTTATAATCTCTCTGACAAGCACCAGTCCCATTGTATTCAGCATTGGGCCATCAAAAAGTATTAGTTTATGATAATGGTGTGGTGTCCACTAGAAGAAATGACAACAAAGAGAGGATTAAACACAGAATCACTTAGAGGGGGGGGGGGAACTTGTCTTGGAGATGTCAAATAAATTTTTCACTTAGGTTTTAGAAGTTTCACTATAAAAAACTGCATGAAAATGACTGTAAAAAAAAAATCCCCGAATAGCCAGGATTTTGTTTAATTAACTTAGAATAACACAATAAAAAATTTTGCATGTTAATTTTGACATTTTAAAATAACTTTTTGACAACAAAAAGCCTCTTTGTTCATAATTCAGAGGCTTTCTATCTAGCTAGATAGATAGACAACAATCTAGCAGCTGGCTATCTGTCTAGCTATCAGGAAAACTAGCTAGCTAGGTAACCAGCTAGAGAGATAAACCTAGATAGAAAGATACACTTATGACTGATGAGTGTACACTAACTGACACGAAGTTGCCATATAAATCCTCACTTCCTGAGTTTAAATATTTGTGAAGACTTTTCCATGATTATTTTCATCCTGGCTGTACATAATGATGTGCATTGACATTGGAGTTCTCTCTCCAAAAGTTACATATTCCTCTGTTTTTTGCACAAAAGCCTGAATTCATTTGAAAAAGACAATTATTGATGACGCATGTCCTTCAACTTGAATTTTTTTTATTTTTGATTATAAACCAGAGCTAGCTAAACATCCCTCTGGCAATAATGTGAATGTAGCAAGTGTGTAAAAATGTTTATATTTCATCCCAAATCCATCCTCGTTATCGATGTATATTTGTTTTTCTTGGTTTTCGAATTGTATTTTATTTTGGTGGAGAAGCTTTTATTTTCTTGTTTTCTGTTTTGCGTCATATCCTGTGTGTTTGCGCTACTCTCCTCAGTTCGCACTGAGCTGCGCTGGGGAGAGGTAAGCCTACAAAGTTGTCTTTTATTTGTGGACTAAAATATTCAAAATGTCCTAAAAAGTATGTTTGATAAACTCACAAGTTGCTATATATTGTTCTCTAACTGTTTTGTTTAGCGCAACATTGTACTGGATATTTAATTCCCACGGTAGTGACATTTATTGAGTTTACCGTGCCAATGTGGTTATTTTTGTTCTTTTGATTGTTTAAAGGTGTGTGTGGAAAAGCCCGAACTGAAGAACTGCTGTGCTGAGAATAATTTTGTTTTAAACAGAGTAAGCCTGCCCTACTGCTACAATACACCCCATGGTCCTTGTCTGCTGGTTCCTTTTGCTCATTACACACAATGCAGAGTACGTACAACAGATGAGTCAGATGAAGACGGCTACATGAACATACAGTATAATTGAACTATTCAGCATTTTAGCACCTTAAGTTTAAATAATAGGCTCTTTTTAGTCCCTTCTCTGACCCAACAAAATGTTTTCTTTCCACATGTTTGGTTTGGAGTTTTAGAACTGACTGAAATCCTTGTTCCTACTCACATTTCAGGAACACTTGTTTTTCGTAGCTCCACTTCTCCGTTTGTCTTGCTCTTCGGTGCATCCACTCTGCTTTAGCTGTGCCCAGCCAATGTCAGGTGGGGGCCATCATTAATTAAAAGCATGTGCTCTATAGAAGCACCTCTCTGCGACGCAATAAAACAAGTTTATAGGCCTCAGTTGCATACATTCTTTTCCACCACTTTTCATCTCTATGACAAAATGCCCTCTCCCTGCCCAGAGAATAACTCTCCACTCGCTGACAGCTCCGGGATTATGACTGTGGGGGAGCGGGCGAGGTGTGCAGAAATGGGAGGTGACAACTACCGGCTCCTCAAAGTCATTGTGACGGTCGTAGATTACAGAGTATCCTTTTCCTCGCAATTCCTCTGGCAGGCCCACGGTGTGAACCAGCATGCATGCTGATCAGTAGTAGGAAAAATGAGGAAGGAAGGGCGATGGGACAGGATCGCATTGCCTGGCTGGGTCCAGGGGAAGAAAAGCCACCTGATCCTGCAGCCCAGGCGCCTCTCGGTAGCCCACTCAATAGGTGGAGACAGGAAGGGCTGGTGTGAGCTGAGCCTCTGCTGCGTTTGGATCAGGCCATTGTGTCTATTTTCTAACTGCACAGTTAAAAAAACAAAAAAAACACAACATTATCTTGTTCAAAACGGTAAGGAAACGGAGTGTGATTATTAAATATTTATACCCTACAATTTGAAACCTATAATTATTTCAAACAGAGAGTACTTTGCAAACACATTCATGCCACTTTTCACGTCGTATTGCATAATGCAAACATCAGTCGTTATTTTATCATCCTGAACACACGCTTCTTATAGTGATGCAATTGAAAAGCACACATTTTCAGTCTGAAAGCATTTCTCCTCGTGCTCAAAACTTGTCTCTGCTCGGAGCAAATCTCATTGGCTGAGAGGTTGCCAGGCGACAGTGCATTTTTGTTCCAAGCGCGAGCAGAAAGGTTTACAAGCCGAGATTTGCTCCGACGGGTTTTGAGCGCAAGGAGAAAGGCTTGAGAAAGCACAGCAAATATTTGAAAGAGAGCAGAAGTTTTGAGCACAAGCATTACAAGTTCTGAGAAGAAAGCCAT
Source organism: Brachyrhaphis roseni (assembly GCA_903066815.1). Classification (NCBI taxonomy): domain Eukaryota; kingdom Metazoa; phylum Chordata; class Actinopteri; order Cyprinodontiformes; family Poeciliidae; genus Brachyrhaphis; species Brachyrhaphis roseni. Next base: position 10,274 of record CAEFZY010061675.1, read on the forward strand.
GAAGTCCTGCTTTCAAATGGAAAATGTAAGCACAAGTATTGTGAGTTGTGAGAACAAAAGACATGAAATCCTTGCTCTTGGATTATGGCAGAAAATTTCACCCATAGTTGGAATTTTGAGGTGAGAATTTTTTTTTTTTCCAGCAGGGACAAGAAAGTTGGTCATAGTGCTACTAAAACAACGAGTGGAGCTGACTACGCACCATGTGTTACATTGCTCAAGTCAAATACCTAAATTCAGTTTAGGTCAAAAATTGTAGTCCCTGAATGTTTAAAACAAGTAGAAACATTCCAGACATTGCTTTCAGCCGCAATTAAGTTTGTAATTCTACAAAATATTCAATACGATTGAAAACAATACACAACACAGTCTTCAGATTTTTCTTTTGTGAAACATTTATTTTCATTCTAAGTATGCACTACTTTTTGTTAGTCTGTAAAACAAAATTCCAGGTAAAATCTACTGAAGCTTGTAAGTGGTAAAAATGTGAAATAATGCACAACATGAATACTTTTGCAAGACATCTTCAAAGTTATCCTATTTCGTTTTGTCATATGTGCTTACTTTTAAATCTTTTGTCATAATATATTCTGGTTTGTTTGTTGAAGGATCTGAAATCATTTATTTTGATCCTGAGCGTGCCATTTCAAAAGAAGTTCCTGAAAATTAACCAAATCTGTAGAAGGCTTGCAAGGCGTTTAAAACAAGGAGCAAACCAGAATTCGTCATTCATTCACTTACTTATTACTTGTGTGCATTATCCCCAAGTCAGGATAATAAAATAAAATGTATTTTGGTGTCTGGTGCTGAAACACGTTTCACTTTTCTGTTGCTCCACATCATTAATAAAAATCTGCCTGCAGCACAGTGACTATTACAACCGTTTTATACTTGTTTTTTTTCCCTTTTCTCCTTCTTTCTGAAGATACTCAGTTTATATTTTATGTTATGACACATCTCAAAAACATTGGGTGGGGGGCAAGCTTACCAGTCTGTTTCATCATCTTTTCTTTTCCTGACAGGGAGAGCATCTGGCAAGGGAGATGATTGTGTGCCGATTATAAAATGAACATACTTACATACTTTCGTACAAATACTTACATACTTCCCCCTATGAGAGCTGCTAAGTCAGTCTGGGCACGTTTATCTGTTTCTCCATCAGTAATGCGCCAAATGCTTCAGCAAACACTTATGGACTGCCTCACCCTTTAGCTGTCTTTAACATCTGATTGAACTGCTACACCACACGAAGGTAATCTTGCTTGAAATGAGCCTAAACTGCACTCAAACTCTTGATAAAGAGAACTTAAAGAATAATTGTGCAACAATGTGTCTGCAGAAAAAGTTAAAAACCACCAAACACTTATGGATGCTTTTTTTTTTTACAAGAATATATTTTATTCATACGTCGTAGTCTCCGTGATCTGTCAGTGCTTAGCAAAATGATGTATTCTCCTTAATCTTTCCCACATTTTCTTCAAATTATGGTAGAAATCAGTGTGGTAGACTTCGTTCATGATTTGGAAAGGAAAGAATACAAGAGTTTTGGGGGGTTTTTTTACCTTTTTTGTATTCTTTTACTCTAAAAACTGTGACTGCTGATGTGTTACTTCAAGGCCGGACGACTGCAATTCTTCTAAATCATGAAGTACAAAAATAAAAAAACATCCAAAAAGCCTTCAACTTATTTAATCTGCTCCAGGGAGAGGAAATGATGAAAATTAAGAAGAGAGATAATATTTCTCCTTTCTTAGCTTCCCTTTATTGGCTGCCTCTCAAATCCAGAACAGAATTTAATATTCTGTTTCTTACGTATAAAGCCCTCAATAATGAAGCTCCGTTGGAGGCCTCGGGAGGCAGATTTTTTTAGTTCTCGCTCCGCTTGTGGAACAAGCTGTCGATTTTACTGACAGACAGACAGAAATGTAGAGTGGTTTATCAGCAACAAAATGTTGATTTGGGGTTTAGTCACACTTTAAGACTAGGCTTAAAACTTTATTTTGGCCTTCTGGGATTCCAGGTAACGCCTTTAGAGATGGTTAACTTTTACCATGTCTTTCTGTGTTCAACCCCAAATCTGTCACAGTCAAAACAAATGAAGAACAGTTGCTGCAAGTATTTTCACAATTGCTGCAAGTATTTTCCATTTTGCAGAACTTAACTTCTTGACTGTTAGCTTTGTTTCTGACATAGATAAAGACACTGAAAGAGCTACAGCTTCCATACTGTCTTTAACAAAGAAAATACTCTGCTGAAAGTTTTTTTCCCAGTTAAAAGGGATTTTTTTCTTTCTACTATTGCAACATGCGTAATGAATATGAGAGATTGCTTCAGAGCAATTGACTCAATGTAATTCTTTGGTGTATACTTGTTCAGGAGGTGTGATAGCTGCAAAATCACAAATTTAGAAATCTACTTCTTTTTAAACAAGTTTGAATAATAAGCCCAACCTGACTTCATTGTTTGATAGCCATAGGACCAGTTTTTTTTTTTTTCAAAGAGCCATTGTCAGTCAATGCAGTAAAAACTTAATCGAATTTTAAAAACCTGAAAGGTCATGCAACCTCTGCTCCCACCTGAAAGTTTTGCATAATTGTACGGTTGATTTACAACCGAATAAAACACACCAAAGTTTGTGTTTGGAAAATGACGAAATATAAACGAGCTTAATATGTACGAATGCTCTTGCAGGGCTCTGTAAATCCCTCTGCAACAGAAAGCAGATAAAAACAGGAGTCCCGTGGTAAATAAATGGTTTAGGTTTTGATTTATTGTTTTCATAGAGCATTATTTCACCCCTAATTAGGCAGTGTGTGCTGCACTTAATGGGTGATTCATACATGTTCAGAAAGAACTGTTCCCCACCCAAATTGCGTTTTCATACATCAGTCGAAGCAGCGGCTCGCCTGCTGTATGACTGAAGCTACAACACGGGTAGCATATTAATTTCATGGTTTCATTATTAAAGTGAAGGCTGAAACCGCGCTGCCCCATTTATAATAACTGCACAGGCAGAGCAATCCGTAACTTTTACTAACGTCTACAACTGCGGAACCCAAACCTGATCAGCCCCCGGTTTTCGGTGTCGTCTCCACGTGTCACAACGCGGCCGTGTCACACCAGCCCGCGGCGGCCTGTCACGCGGACGTCGCATGTTCGTTTAAAAGTGTAAACCCGCTGCTTATTTATTCGAGAGCTGCACGTTTTCGCTTTTGCGGCAGCGAAGCCAAGCGGGGAATCTTACCCCTGCTTTTTCCTTCACTTTTTTTTTTTCTTTTAGAACATACGTCAGAACCTGAAACTCTCTCCACGCAGATTTTCTATGCAAGATGGTTTCGAACTCAAAAGACAAGGAGAGCGGGGTGGAAAAGAGTCATGCAGATCATTGCGTCACAACGACTAGGAGGAAATCAGTTGTGTGTCACACATGGCATGTGACAATAAGGAATCTGAACAAGAGCTCTTCAGCTGCAGCGTGTCCTTGTCTTTCCATCTGTCTCTCGCTGCTCACTTCATTCGCACACTGTGTCCTGTCAACGCTTCTGTCACCTTTCTACAACTTTCCCCCTCTACCTCAATCTGGCTTCCTTCTCTGTCCCATTTGAACCGACGAAACTTCACTGTTTTGCCATCCCTCCCTCTCACACCTCCTCTCCCGATGCCATCATTCTGTCTCAGCAGCATCCTTGTCTCCTGCTACCCAGGACGGATTAACATACATTACACATCTAACAATGGTTCTGTAAGAGGCCTGCATTCAGCTTGTTTTTCCAAAAGCAAAAAAAGAAAACAACAAAAAACAAGAACAGAATCTCCCCAAGGTCAGGACAGACCTGAATAGTCCGCCTTAATTCATTCCAGAATGGGGGTGAGCCAGTACTTTGGCATGTCGGTTATTTTGCATCGTCGAATGGCCCAGCTGTTGCTTTTAGATTACACTGTGTGTCCACAATGGTACAGGACGGGCCGGTAAGCAGGTTAGCTGGATAAAGACACACAGCTCCTCTACCTCTTTGTAAAATATTAGCTATTTTCAACACTCAGGACCATTTCTCTGTTGCAAGCAAACAGGTGACAATAGGAATGAAGATCATGATCACAATTCAAAAGGCTTACAGCTGTTTCCTGTTACTCAGCCTCATCCCCATGCGCGTTCTTAGGCAAAATCTATCTGTTAAACATCAGAGCAATTTTTTTTTATTTCCTCATAAAGTCAATGGGATTCTTTTTATTTTCTTCTGTCTGGTACAGGTCTACAGAAACCAAACGAGAAAAAAAAAAAAAGCTGGGGAAGTATTTCCTCTCACTTATTGTTTCTGTGTGTTTCTTTTCATGCTTCAACGTTTCACCATCAAAACATCAAAGTGTAATATCAGAAAAAGACAACAGTAAGAGTACAGTATGCTTGAGAGGGTGATTAATTTATAATCACTGCCTATTTTAAGAAATCAATCCAACAAACTTGCCACCTTTTGTCGATAATTGGTAGCGCTTTCGAAGAAAGGCCACATGTTCTTATCATGGGGTTCCTGTGGCTAACAACTAAAGCTTGTAAAAAATATACCTCATGAAATCCAACCAGAGGACAATATATGAAAACTCACAAATCTCTGTCTCAGTGTTGTGTGAAGGAGGGGATTGGAATTATTGATAGCGGCCCCGAGCTTAGTCACCATACAAAAACAAGGCCTTGGGTTTGGAAAATCAAAAACAAATCTCTGGGATTGTCTCTTATAGCCAAAGGGAATTTTTTTTTCATTTGCATTCTGTCTCACTTCTGTCCTCTTTGTGCATTCTTCCAGTAAACCCCACCAAACTCGGGGCATAAAAATGGGTTAGCATTTGTTATAAAAAAAAAGACAGATTCAGAACGACACCTGTTTGAAATCAAAACCCCAGTGCTCTCAAATGTCTGCTCCCAGAGATTTCAGTCCTTTCATGACAATTCTTGCTGTCCCATAACTTTTACTGGTGCAAAAACTGTATGTCTGAGTAATAGATTGGTAGTTAAGTCACTGGGAAGTATCTTAAATTTGCTACAGTTTGTAATGATTGCTTAATAGTTGGTGGTAGTTAAAATATATAAAACCCCGATAGCATTTCTTCTCCAAATGTTTCTTAAAAATGATGGAAATCGGCTCTTTTTTTGCACGTCGTGTAAGTGCTAGCTGATGCTCATCAACACTCTTAGGTGTGAAAGATTTTCTTGTTCAGAAACAGTGAAGTATTTATAATGAAGTACTGAAGTGTAACAAGCTACATAAAATGAAACTGTATTTTCTACAACACGTCGAGACATCCCTGCTGCTCTTGTAAACTACAAGAGTACGAGAGAGCGGCACAATGTTGCCAATTTAATGAGCTTTTTGCTGTATTTAATGAGTATTCAGAGCCCCTCTAGCAACTCATTTTCAAGAAAGAAAGAAACTAGCAAGTGATTTGAGCATGCACAAAGGCATCCCTGGCTGGGTTGTCTGATCCCCAAATGGTTTAAAAGCCAAACTTTAGAAAAAGTAAAAAAAACCCATCTGTTTTAGCTATGCTAACTGTGCTAATGTCTGTAAATCAAAATTTAAAATGTGATCATTGTAGGAGCCATATAAATGTTTTTAAAACTTAATACAAAATGTTCTTTTTGTTTACGTGAGTTTAATTCTTTACTCTTCTATTTGAAAAAGATAAGCATCTGTAATTGTATTATGCTTAAGCTTATTACGTGGTGCCTTTTGATTGGTTGTTGACTAATTAGTTTATAAAGACGAAAGTACTTGCTCATTGTAGAAGTCTGGCACCTTCAGAGTAACACAGTCTTTTGACCGTCTCTTTCTATTTATTATTTTTGTTTCCTTTTAAGTTCAGTAAAGACTTAAAGATGACCGTCGGATTCAAGACCTCATTCTTTTTAGAAGAAATGTGTCGCGTACAAAAGAGCTTTAAAGGGCTAGACTAGTGAGAGCTTGCCGCACTTACAATCATACTGTAGGAAAAAGACTTCACCATTAGAAAATAGTTATAGTTTATGTAGTAATAGAACTAGAAAATTTCTGAAGAAATTTAAACGGGGTCTGCCAAAGTGTGCCCGTCTGTTGGAGTGCAGTGTTCAGATGCTAAAAATTAGCCTCAATGCTAAAGTAAGCTAAAATTTACTCTATAGCATGTGGAGAGTCACAGGCATGTTGAGTTACATGGACTTACTCCATTCAGTATGTTAAAATTAGTGTATTAGCTAAAATTAGTCAAACGCTAATGTTAGCCTAAAGGCTACCAGTGACATGTGGGGTAGCACTAGCATTTTGTCTTATGCCATGTCCAAATTCAGTGGCTGCATGCTTCAAAGGACCCGGTCTAAGTAGGACGGGTCCTTTGCAGGCCGCGAATATCGAAGACCAGAAGAGAGAAGCTGTGAATTCGGAGAGGTCTAGCCACGATCATGATTGAAGACTTAACTTTAATCAGTCAAACCAATTTCCTCAGGAATAATTTAGTAACTTTGGTAAACTGGACATTTCACAGCTAGATATTACCCGCCTGAATAATGCCATATTTAACTTCCATTCATTTGGGAAAGCTAGTGGGAGTTTTTAAAACAATGTGCCAGGAGTCAGGTGTTCTCTCCCAGTAAACAGAACCTTTATCGCCCGGCCAGCTGACAGCTGACGAGGAGAGCCGGCTGTTAATGCAGCGGGAGCAGACATGTCCAAAAATGTTGGAGCAATATTGCAATTAGGTGATGTATTAATGAACCGAGCAGATATTTGAGGCCTATACAGCTGCACTCTTGATTAAAAACACTGTAAAAAATCATGTTGTGTCGCTTAAAGTATAATAAAGCAAAATAATTTTCTGCTCTTCACCGCTTTGCCTGCATGCCTGGTTTGGACCCGCAATGAATTATGAGATATAGCGGGCTGTGAAGGACACACCGGACCCATCCTTCAAATCTGGGGAAAAGAAGGACGCATTTGGAGGCCACATTTGAAGAAGTTTTCAAATTCGGACAGGCCTTGTCGCTGCGCTATGACGTAAGCAGTCTAAAATGTGGCCTTCGAAGGATGCAGCCCTGGAATGGATTTAAATTGACTTCCTCCATTCAGTGTGCTAAATACGGCTAATAAATGAAAAAAATATATAGCTAATGAGCTTATTTTAGGGGAAAAGCTATTGCTAGACTGCTAGTAGGAGGCAGTGCACAGCTAATGTTTGTGCTAATGTTAATACACTGCCTTTTGATTTTTATTTTAGCGACACAAAAGTCAAAATCTGTTTTATGACAGTTTGTTACCAGAAAAACCCTCTCATCTCTTAACACCCAATTATTATCAAGTAATATTATTGTTCATAAAACATAATCTCTTTTGAAATACTACTTAAGAAATTTACAGTAGGTACATTTTCCAAAAGTAAAGTTCAGGTGTTTCCTTCGTGGAACTTAGTAGCCAGAAAACGTGCTCGTCTCTTAGCAACAAAAACAAATTAACAACAAATATTGTTATTATTCAAAAAGTATAAGATTCCTTCTCATTTGAAAAACTACTCATTTGACATTACTTACTACTTAACAAGAATTGTGCATGTGGTGAATTTGGCAGAAAAGTTAGGTTTTTTGTGTCATTGGTGGCAGATATATTACAAAACCAAAAAATCTGATTGATACTTCGTGGCAGTTTGCTACCAGAAAAAAACACTCATCTCTGAACACCACAATGATAACAAGTAATAATATTGTTTTGAAATATTGTTTATCAGCTTAGACACAAGAAATTTAGGGTTGGTAAATTTTGCAAAAGTAAAAATCTGATGTTTCCTTCGTAGCACTTGGTTACCGGAAAACGTGCTCGTCTCTTAGCAACAGGTTTACATCAAATACTGTTATTTTTCAAAAAACATTTGATTTCTTCTACTCTTTTGAAATACTACTTATTTGACACTACTGAGTACTTCACAGGAAATGTGCATTTGGTAAATTTGGCAGAAAAGTAATTTTTTTGGTAATTGGAAAATATATAATTAAAATCAGATGTTTACTTTGTGGCACTTGGTTACCAAAGGACGTGCTCGTCTCTTAGCAACAGATGTGCAACAAATATTATTTTTCAAAAAACATTTGATTTCTTGTGCTATTGGTAAATTTGGCAGAAAAGTTTGTTGGTTTATTCCATCATTGGTGGTCAATATATTACAAAATTAAAAATGTGATTTATACTACGTGGCAGTTCGTTACCACAAAAAAACGATTTCTTGACACCACATTAAGAACAGGTAATATTATTGTTTTTAAAATATAAGGTCTTTTGAAATATTGTTTATCAGTTTAAACACATGAAATTTACGTTTGGTAAATTTTGCAAAAGTAAAAATCAGATGTTTCCTTCGTGGCACTTGGTTACGTGAAAACGTGCTTGTCGCTTAGCAACAGGTTTACATCAGATATTATTTTTCAAAAACCTTTTGATTTCTCCTGCTCTTTTGAAATACTACTTATTTGACACTACTTACTACTTAACAAGAATTGTGCATTTGGTAAATTTGGCAGAAAAGTGATTTTTATCTTTCGTCTTTGCTGGTAAATATATTACAAAAGCAAAAATCAGATTTATACTTCGTGGCAGTTCGCTACTACAAAAAAACGTTTATCTCTTACCACCATATTAATAGCAAGTAATATTATTGTTTTTAAAACATAAGCTCTTTTGAAATATTGTTTTATCAGCTGAGACACTAGAAATTTATGGCTGGTGTTAAGAAAAGAGTTTTTAATAAATTAACTTCGGAAAAAGTCAGGCTCTCTCTCTTCCTTAAAAATCCAGGTCCTCTTGGCGAGCGACGTGTTGGCTACAATAAAATGCAACAATGCGTGATGGCGTCACAGAAACTACACAGTTTAATAGAAGAAGAAAACAGCATGTGAATTAACAACAAAACTGCAGAAGAACCGAGACATACATTCATTACCTGAGACACAACAGATAGTAAAGACAAAGACAAAACAAGACAAACAAGACAAAGACGCGTCTTTGGAGAGAGCTGGTGCCAAAAAAGGCAAAAATATGTCAGATCTCTGAATTGTTACTCCTGCGCTCAAACTTTTATATCGTAGGCGTATTTTACTCNACACCTGGACAAACTCCGACATCCCCTGATTTACAACTAAGATCAAAGGGCAGAGCCTGTCGTGGCCTCCTGCTGTTTCAAACCCCTCTGTGCCCATAAAACTAGTTTCACACCTCGTTGTGAACCGCAGAATCTCTCCCACTATCTGTCCTTACAAGATTCTCAGGAACAGACTTTAATTTAGTATTAAGGTTCACAGAAAGGTTATCTTTACACACCAAAATTTGCTGTTTTGCACTCAGCTCCCCAAAAGACTTAATCCTGTCTTAAATAAAAAAATAATACATAAAATCAACAGAACAAAATGAGGTAGAATCTTCAAATACATTCAACATTTACTAAATTCTTAATTATAAAATTAGATAATACAATTTCATTTAAAACATGCTATTAGTACTTAAGAAATGTCTTTAAAATTAAATGTTAATATGGTAAACATTCTATGTTATATTCAGTTTAACACCATCCCAGATGTGATTTTCTAAAAGACTTTTAATTGTTCCGTGAACCCAACAAACTTCTCTTTCTCAGAGTGAAGTGATAATGGCTCACAAAAATGCCAGTTTTATGACCTCCTGTTCCTTGCCTGATAACAGAAGAGGAGCTTAAGGAAGAGTTTTCCTTTAACTCATTAACACATAGTTGTTCTGGTGAGAATGTTCAATATACCTTTTACACATATAATAGAATGAACTGTATGAAACACTAAAATAATAATTTTCCTCAACAGTATGAAGGGTGTTTTATGAATAAAACTGATTGATTGAAATGTTTCATTTAAAAAAAGCACTTAATGTTGGAGGAGTCAAGTGTTTAGAGATTAATTTTCCCTTTCTAAACATGAAAATTGTTTCTATTATCTGTTTTATCTCTGCAAAGGAAAAAATCTGACAAGACGACAACATGTCGTCACTGAAAGATGTAAGCCACCTCAGGATGTTGCAGTATTCTACAGACCTATTTAGACTTGCTAGATTAAATGCTTGTTTTTGCTTCACAGAGCAAAAGCTTCAAGTTCAGGAAACGCAAGGCCTGTGATGTGTGTGACAAGAGGTTTTCCGATGGATGGAAACTGAAAGAACATCTTTGTCTCTACACTGGAGAAAAACCTTTTCTCTGTGAGGTGTGCGGAAAGATTTTGAAAATTCTGAAGGAACATCTACTCATCCGCACAGGAGAGAAGCCGCATGTCTGTAGCTGCTGCAACAGGAAGTTTAGATTGCGCAGAGATCTAAAACGTCAAAGAATCCACACAGGAGACAAGCCTTACAGTTGCAGCAGCTGTGATAAAAGCTTGTCTCATTTGAAATCTTTAAAGAACCACCGATATGTCCACACAGGGATAAAGCCTAACGGATGTGAGCAGTGTGGAAAGAGGTTCGGTTTTTGAAATGACTCTGTGACAGCTGTCCCCACTGTCACACAGAGATATAAATGGTAATGGTTTTCTGTTCTTCTTTAATATTACTTTAAATATTGATTAGTGAGTAGTTTAGATTTTTATTTTTAAAATTGTTTTCATTAGTCTGACTCTTCAGTTAACTATTTGCTGTGCACCCATTTATTTAACTTTATGTGTCAGTCCTTTGTATTTTTTGTTAATTGCAACAAATTAATTTCTTCCTTTTGAGTTACCAGTTTCCTCTGAACTGGCTGACACACATGGCTGTCAAACTTCCTCCGTGGGCCGCTCCATTTGTTTGCCAGGGGAAGGGGAAATTTGGTCTTTAGTTTAATTTGACCATTTATTTAATGTTTCTTCTTTTTGAAAGTTAGTTCAATTCTAATATTTATTTAATTTTCAGATTGCTGATCAGTATTTGTTTATGTTTTTGTGTGTTTAATTACCCCCTTGTGTGTGTTAGTGGTCTGATCAGCTACTATTTAAGTTCCCCTCATGTCTTGTTGGTTATGTCCGTTTTTTTGCTTGTGTTCTTTGTGTCACTACCTGAGTTGTAGTTTGTTATGTTGACCTCAATTTTGGGCCCTATTTGTCACTTTGCAACTATTTTTTGACTTTTTTGTAATAAATTAAGGATATTTTTGAAATCCATTTAACATCTCTCTGGCTGGTCTGTGTAAAACCCTCACAGACTCGAAGTGACATCTACTCACCCACACTGGGGAGAAGCCTCATGTCTGTGCATACTGTAGCAAATGTTTCACACAGTTAGGAGTCATTAAAGGGAGCTCTGACTGTGACTCTGTGGCACACAATAGACATGCTAAAAGAGTCATTGTGAGAATATGTGGGGCCTACAATACTCCAGCCCAATGCTGTGCGGACAGCATAGGGTTCACCTTCTCCTCCTAAGATGGCCTGCCTTGTAGCTAATGACTTGGAATTAAAAGCCCAATTTCATATTCTAGCTGTGGTGGAATCTCATTCACTATTACCTTGAGATGATCCCATTGCCTTGCCGTTTCACAGGAAGGAATGTGAGAGCGATTAACTGGTATACAGTCTTAAGTGTAAGCGGGAGGAAGTTCAATTATTTCTGAGTTGTAGCCTCTCAGTTTGAGACCTGAGACACGCTCGCTTGGCACAACTGAATCTTTACCAAGCATTGTGGTGAGTCTTAACCTTATTGGAGTTGACTTAGATTTAAAATTGTTAGACACGTCTTTGTCAATGAACACTGTATCACTTTGGTTGTCCAAGAGTGCATAAATAAGCTTTTCTTTATCTGGTTGCTGCTCTGAAATTCTGGCACGATCATAGAAGTGCTTACACATTGTTCATTGGTTTCTGCATTGAGAGGCAGGGTTGTTGCAGCCTGTTCTGTGCTCGTTTGAATTTGGTTTGTCTGTGATTTGTTGCTGTCATAGTTAAAGTCGTGTAGACATGTAGGGTGTTTTTTTCACATGCAAGTCTGTAACTACAGTCTTTTGCACTGTGTCCGGGTTTGAGACAACCGTAACAAAGTCTTTAATCTTTTATGCATTTTCTTTGTTCCTCAAGTGATTTGCCTTTGAACTGAGGACAACTGTGAAGCTTGTGTCCGTTGTCTTGACAGAGCATGCATGGTGGTTTAATATTTGACCCTTATTTTGTGCTTTCCGTTTCTGTTACCACCTGCGTATGGAGAACGCTGGAGCTGGGCCTTTTTTTTTCTGGTAAACTTTACTGGTGGATTTGGTGAAATCTGTTGAGTGAAGAGCCTGAAATGACGTGATTGGATTGCACACAATCTCAGCTTCAGAAGACATAAACTCAGTGAAGTGCTTTAAACTTGGAAACTTCCCATTTTCTTTCATGTACTGAGTAACCTGACGATTCAACCTTGCAGCTGCCCAGTTCGGTAATTTTTGAACAAGTTTTTGGTTCTCCTCACAATCGTTGAGGATGCTTAAACCTTCTATATGTGGCATAGCTTCATGACATGTTTGAATGAAATCAGCAAATGCTCTAAATCATGTAGTCATTTGTTTGTATCTTTGGCCATTTTGCTAGTCTTTCTCTGTACGCTTTCTGTACAATAAATGGCTGTCCATACGCGTCCCGGTAGGCGTCACTGTCGTTTCTGTAGAAGATGCCATCAAGCGTTTGTCGAGCTGAACCCCCTACATATTTCTTTAAGTGGTGAAGCTTGTCTGCAGGTGATATATTCTTTTTATCAAATGAAGCTTTCCACTCGAACTGTATTGGGTCACCTGTGAACGTGGAGGGCTTGGGCATTGGCAGTCTGTTCATGGTGACACTGTCCTGTAATGCTTGGGCTAAATAAAAGAAATCTGCTTGTGGAGGTGAGGTAGACACAATGTTGCTGTTAGGGACCTGAATGGGAGCAGAAACTGTGAAAGTCTTCTGAGCTGGTGTGCTACAGTCAACATGAACACTGCTCTCACTCTTTATCTCCTGGTCATAAGTTATTAATCTAGCTTGTGCAGCCTTTGACTCCTTTTCAGCCTTTAATCTCTCTAACTCAAGTTTTTGAAATTCTAGCTCTGCCTGTCCTCCAAAAGCTGAATCCTTTCTCTTTGTTTTTCTTCTTCTAATAACACTTCATACTCTGCCTCCTTGGCCGCCAACTCTGCTGCAGCCTCTGCTCTCTTTACAGCTACTACTGACCTTGCAGAGTTTGAATTACAAGCAGCTGAGAGTTTACTTGACTATGTGATGGAAGAACTGTAAATGTATTGAGCATAGTCTGGATCAGGGGTCACCAACGCGGTGCCCGCGGGCACCCGGTTGCCCTCGGGGACATTGTCAGTCGCCCTCGGAGCAAGTTCTAAAAATAGCCATTGTCATTATGGAGCACAGCCAAAAAATTATTTAATTAAATGTTTTTCCATTGAAGTAATAACATTTGTTTATTTTTAGAGTTTAAAAGAAGGAAATACGGCCGTAAGGAAATTATAAAAACGTTTAAAATAAATTGCTTTATGTAAAAAACTCTTTAGTTCAGATCTATGCGCAGATCTATGCGCAGACGCCCTCCGATAAGATGTTATCGGAGGGCAGCAGCGCCTGCAGCTGTACGTACTCTGTGTACCTTGAGATTTTCCTTTAAGTCAGTTTAGTTTT
>CAEFZY010061678.1:0-37947 GCA_903066815.1 Brachyrhaphis roseni
TATATATATATATATATATATATATATATATGGAGAGAGAGAGAGACAGATTTAGAAAGTGTGAAGTCTAAGCCTTCCAATAATGTCAAACACATAAAAAACTAAAAATGAAGAAAATATGTCCTGTCTTATTCCTCAACTCTTAATGCCGTAGCAAAGCCAACAATCAGATGTTTGTTTTCACTGTCAGAAGACTAAATAAAGCTACAATTAAAAAGTACACTAGAAAAACAAATACTAAATAACCTGAAAACGGCTTAATGCTTCTGATAGTTTAAACTCCAACGAGCTTGAAGTGGATTTTCTACAACAACTCCTAACCATCTCCTGATGAGAACCATTGTGATGTAGAAACCTGCCGTTTGATGCTGGAATTATGTCCATACCCACATAAAGCATGATGTGAGCTCCAGTCTACTGTCGAGGGACAGAGATGTCTCTGACACACTCTTTATTGACTGTGCAGTAAGTGGTGTTTTGCTGGGCTGAAAGCTGGTAGCCAGTGGCCTGTTAACCGGAGCAGTGAAGCAGGGAGTCAGAACAAGAACAAAGGCTGCCTAGATATTGATGTAGCCCAACTTGCTGGGGCCAGGGGCTGGGGGCCCGGGGCCAGACAGGGTGATCTCCAGGGATAGATAAGGAGCTAACAACCTGATAGATCTGCAGAGCTGGTTGCATAGCAAACAGAGGTGAGCTGTCTTGTCTCGGTTACCTGCTCTCTCCATTTCTCCACTTTCTATCTTTCATGAGCAATCTTCAAATCTTTACTGTACTTGTTTGCCAGACATGTCTGGCTTGGCTCACTCAACTGCTTCACCTGTCCTGCTTCTCACTTTCCTCGTTTGAGAAGTCTTGTGGCAGACAGGTGCTGGCATGGTGACAGAGTGGAATAGCTTAGTCATTATATATCATTCAAGGTGTATTTGACTGACAGTTACTTCATTCAGCCAAGCACCGCACTTACCCCATCCTTTCTCTGTCTCTCTTTGATTACTGACCCAGTCATGGCGCCAGGGTCTCGCTTTACCAAACGCCTGATGCTCCAAAGCCTTCACTCCGGCTCCTTTCTCAGAGCAATTAGATCTATTGACAAGGAAAATGTGGCTGGGCTGTCATGGGCCTCAAAGTCCTAAGAGAGCTGCCAAGCAAGCCAGCCAGTCAGCCAGTCTCCACAATTAGCACATTAAATGACAGAGAGAAGTAAGCCTGTGGCCAGAAAGCATAACCTCTGTTTCTGCCACCATCATAGGAGCCAGGCAGAAACTAAGGTGGTAAATTATTCACTGGTTTGTTTGCTCTGGAGCAAAGTTTGTCATGAGGGGAAGAGGTGTCTGAACACATGCTGTGGACTGACGGATAAATATTCATGAGCGAAAATAATGTTTAGAGAAAAGTTTGCATGAAGAAAAGGGCATTCTTGGGCAAAGGACAACTTATTCAGAATTTCCTAATATTCTATTATGACACCTGAAGTTCAAAAACTATTTTTTTTTTATCTGCCATAAAGGTAGTTTTTAATTGAATACATGAATCTCACGAATAAACAGGAGAAACTTCCTGGAACACTAAAAAGCTGCCCCAAGCCTGCCAGATTGTAGTGCTGGATCTCATCTCCTATTGAGTGTACAGTGTGTCTCTCTTGTTTCCTTATCTCTTCAAAGATTTGCTGTGCCTTGCCATCCTCTGCAGGGCTGAGTGCTGCCAGTAGCTGCTACAGATGGACAGGTGGAGATAGTGACCATGAAGTGGCGCCACTGGTGTCTTTTATCTTCCCGTCCTCCAGGCTCCGGTCTGGTCTGACCCTGGGCCTTCCTCTCCTCCTCCCTTCCCATTTCTTTTTCTTGCAAGCTGCATTTTTAATCAGGCTGGGTCATCCAATATAGAGCCATGAGACTGGAGACTACGGCCTGTCAATCAGAAGCTGCCAACCTTTTAACTTCCACAGACAATCTGAAAAAGACGTGTCTGCAGCACAATTAGGTTCAGGGCAGATTTATTGACACTTTGATTCACCAGTACTCCAGCTTCTTAGCTGTAAAATGTTCCTGTTTTCTTGTTTGTTCCTACAATACAGCATAATGTAATGATTGCTGGCCAATGCAAATCTGACCTAGATAGCTTTTTGTTCTGCAAATTAGAACAGTGTCTTTTCTGTTTCTTTTCAATGTACTAATCCGTATGCTCAGCAAGAGGCACTTGGACAAGCAACTTATGGTGCTGCTGTAATTCCTCCTAAGGTCAAATTGACTCTTTCTCCCGGATCATTTCTCAGCTAGGCTGCCAAGCCCCGGAGGGAGCAGCAGAGGAGAGAGCTGGCAAGGGGACACATGCTGAGAAACAGGATGCTGAGAGTCTCTTTCTGGGTGCAAAGCGCAGAAATGGAAGGTGGCAGTCCAAGAGAAACTCGGTTGTTGGTGGTGTATAGGATGCAGACCCAAAGGGTAAATGGCAAGAGAGCAGGAAATGCGTAGGGGGTTGAACAATTATGTTTATAACATCTTGACCTCACATTGCTTCACACTTGATTGACCATGGGAGTAAAGAACCACAGTGGTTTTATCCGGCTATTGTTAATTGGATGTAAATGTTAATGCAATGAATCTCTCTCATTATGCAGCCAGTTTCAATACTCATGCTGGCACAGAATGGTGGAAAAAGCTGACGCCCGAGCCCATCACTCCAACGTGTTCTCATTGCTCTGACACTACGAGAGACCATTACCACTAATTTGACAAAATATCCTACCAGTAAGACCTGAAGCACAGCAGTACTCAATGGGTATGAGTCCAAAGATTTGTGTACAGCTACAACTTGGCCTGGGGAGCCTACTAAAACTAATTAAACATTTTGAATGCTTATAATTATGGAGTGAGTTCAAAAACGCCATCCTATTCCTGTGGGGGTGGATTGAATCTGCGCGTGGCCATCCGTGCTACATGACCTCTGAGACAGCAAACCACAGACCTCACTGCTCAGCACTTGTTACCGAATATGAGGGAATTTAGGGTGTCAGCTAATTGGTTTGAATCCTTATGAAGGAATTGCCACAGGATATATCCATGGTTGACTGATCTCCATCTGACTAGCTAGGGTCTAACTACAATGGTTTCTCCTCAGCATGTGGCATCGAGAACACACTGGAAACTGGCTTTCAATAACACATATAAAAGGTTACATGCACCAAAGCAAAACAAAACATACAAACCGGACAGTTATGCTGCAATTGTTTAGGCAATATTTACTGTATCTTAATTTTGCCCAAAAAGACCACAGTTGTTGCAAAGGATGCATTCTGAATCTTAAAACATCAATAAATATTAAAACAATGAAAAAAAAAAAAATCTGGATTTCAGTCATTGACTTGGCAATGAAAGAGTCTTTGTAAAAAGAACAACTGTGAAACCTACCAGCGAGAAGATACTGGTAGTACTGAACCAGATCCGAGGCCAGCACCAGCAGGTGGTTGGAGCTGAAAGGTGGCTGCAACTCGTTCCACTGTGGAGTCCTACATGAGAAGTGCCATAATCCAACATGAATCCATAGAAACAAGATTCTAACACATTTTGGAAGAGAAAGTGGAAAATAAGCTGTTACCTGGCTAAGGTCCAGCATGCTCTGGGAGAAGTGCTCAGCTCCAGCGGAGTCTCGTCGCTAATCTTTTGTGCAGTGCTAATTGGCCGAGGCTCCAGGACATGCTCCACCACATTACCATAGCAACTGATTATGTACAGCGAGTCCACAACCGACTGCCGGGACTGATCTGTGAAAATGTTGTGAAGCAAAGCCATAAATAACACACAACAGACATGTGAAACGTTCTGGTCAATTTCTATAGTACCAATTCCCAATAAATGTCGTCTCAAGGCACTTTGCAAATAATAATTTCAATTCAACCATACATACATTCTAATGGATCTTAGTTACCAAGAAGTGCAGTAAACTCAAAAGTAGTTTAAAAAGTGCCTGTCTACGGAGGCTAAAACTTCTGTGCTTCTGGGTTTGATTCAATTCGTACCTTTCTCTCTCTTCATGTTTGGGTTCGTGAGGAACCAGGAGCGGGACGAGGCAAAGATAGCAGCAACGCAGAACTCTCCTCCACTGGACTTGCTCGGAGAGATCTGGGGGGGTGGTTTAGCTTTGCTTCAAGAGGAAGACAGAATTGAAAAGTTTAGCCAGGGTAAGGGAAATGCAACTTCTTTACAAAAATGTTTTGTTTTTTTATTGCAGTAAAGTATTTTGTTTTAAAAAGGCAAAAATGTCATATGGAGTTAATTTCAACTGAACAATATTATCTGAACTGTCTCATTATACTCTGTTCTCATTGGGATCCCAAGTTGGGCTCTTTGACTCCTTCAAAATGGAATGGATTATGACCACAAATCAAATAAAAATATCTTTAAATGGTAGATATAATTTTCTGGACTCCAGTCACCATGGTTCCTTACTATAGACTTTTGATTGAATAACGAAAAATCGTGTAAATCAGGGGTGTCAAACTCCAGTCCTCAAGGGCCGGTGTCCTGCAACTTTGGTGCCTCTGCTGCACCACACCTGAATAGAATTAAGTCTTTAGCAAGGCTCTGGAGAACTTATCTACACAAGGAGGAGGTAATTAAGCCATTTCATTCCAGTGTTTTGTATGTGGCGCATCTAAAAACTGCAGGACAGTGGCCCTTGAGGACTGCAGTTTGACACCTGTGGTGTAAATCATTGATTGTCAAAGTGGATCCCACATCCTGATCAGATGAAACATCCTGCGGCCTCATTTCATATCCAAAACTTTAAAAGTATAGCATGGCGGGGTGGAATAACCCACAGCCTAATGACCATCTGCATTTATCCCAAGATTACATGAAATACAGGAAAAATATAAGGGACAGCCTGTAATGCCGAAAGAGAGATTTGAAAATAAATAAATAAAGCATGTTGGCAAGTATGTGGGAGGTGCAGTGTCACAGTAATAATAGTTTACCATGCAAAGGAAGGAGCAGGGGAAAACTGAAAAGTCTCTAAGAACTAAGACACATTTTAGGATGACTATTTTCTGACAGTAGGTTTATGTAAGTGGAAATAAAATATTTAAAATGTAAAAAAAAAAAAAAAAAAGAGAGAGAGACAAGCATGCATGGAGTAAAATAACTATTTCATTTTTAGCAAAACCATAGAAGAGAAACAAAACAAAAAAAGGTGAGAAGATTTTCTGCTTCTACCATATTTCAACATCTAGGCATTTTTCTTTACAGAATAGCTCCTGCTCAGTTAGATAAGATGAAGAATATGTATATCTATTTCCAAGTCCAACAGCAGAACAACAAACTGGTTCTCCCAAACTGGTTTAGTTGGAGATCTCTGCAACCAACTTACCAACCAGTGGCATGTTAGGGGCAGGAGCTCCAGTGGATAAAAAGGACAGCTTATGCGACACATGGAACTGCTGGCTACCTTAGTAGTGTGAGATTTTTTTTATACAGGCATCACGTATATATACCTATTTCAAATCATATGCAGTCTTGGGCCACACATAAATTGAAAAAAGCAACAAACAAACAAAAGAAAAAGTGCTTTTCTTGTCCAGAGGAAAATCATCAAGTGCTCTAGCACCTCCTTGTGTTTATCTGTTCCTACCTATTTATCAGTTTATTGCTCTCCCTGCCCAGTCTGACAGTTATGGGATGTCTACAGGTGTACTATCATTTTTTCTGTTTCCTGAACATGGATTGAACCATGTTCTGTGATATTAAACTCCTCCACATATTTCTCCCTGACCTGTCTGCTGTTTTGTTTTGCTTCCTCAATGACGCTCTTTGTTCTCTAAAAAAAAAAAAAAAAAAAGAAAGGTTTACTCCAAGAATAAATGACAAAGAGGTGAACTAATTCTGTGACTTTGAGGAAATTTGCTGTGTCCGGCTTTATTTGGGGGTAGAATAGTAAAAGGGAGAAGATTGCATGCATACCACCCTTTTGTTAAAAAATGAACAAGGAGGAACTGTCATGAAGTGGTTGTGGTGAAGGTGGTGAGGCAGACGCCAGGAGACCCAGGTAAGTGAATAATGAAGATTTAATAATGAATAATAAGTCCAAAACAGTCCAAAAACCAGGGCAGCACTGCTGAGCGGAAACACAGGGGCTCATCACAGGTAGCGCGAGGCAAACGAATGGACACAGCAACAAACTGGAAATCATCAGACGAGGACCCAACGAGGAACACAGGACACAGATGGGACTAAATACACAGAGGGTAATCAAGGAACGAGACACACCTGGGAACAATCAAGGGGAGGACAGGACAACACGGAAAACACAGAGACACAGAACTCAAAATAAATACACAGAAAACTCAAAAATAAACACAGACAAACAGATCCTGACAGGAACCGCCTGGCAGTCCTGCAGTACATTGTGTTCTATCACAAAATAATTCCTTACAAAAAGCTTTGAAAGCTACTTGTAAAATGACAGAATCTACTTTTACAAGATGCTGTAAAGCCATTTAGCTTAGCTTAAAGATCTTACCTTAAAGTACAAGACCTACAAACACTCTGGTTATCACTGAACTTCACAAACATGTCAAAGCTGCGTTGCCTGTTTTACTTTGGGACAAATTTATTAGGAAGCTATTGGATTATTTAGCATGTCAGGACTGCTTCAGAGAAGGTGGACTTTCAACGGGACGCCCATATGGTTGCAATCAAACAAAAGTAGCAAGATCTGGTATTACTGTGTGGCCTTAGAACAAACCCGAACAGTGAAAAGTGTCTGTTGCTGATCAGTCTAGAAGTGGAGTATGTGGTGTTACACTCTTCCTCAGCTCTGCTGAACTCTGACCTTTGAATAGAACACTATAACGAAAATAAGTTCTTGTAAGTCCTTGAGTGACTGTCAAGAAATTGACAGTCACTCAAGGACTTATTTTTGTAAGTCCTTGAGTGACTGTGAGTCACTCAAGGACTTACAAAAATAATTGAAAACATGTAGTTGACAGGTACTGTTTCAATGTGCTTTTGATGCTTTCCTGCAGATTAGCATTGGTTCTCCATTGATGTATTCCAGGTAGAGTCCTGTGTAGGGTAAAATTTCCTGAATTTGAAAGTTGAACTAGGTAAAATCAACCTTTTTGAGCTTTACATCATGTTATGTTAGTCACTTAACAAAAACCTACCTGGAGTGTTGCTTTGGTTCATTTATGCATAGTTGAGGAATTCTTGAATCTCCCATGACAGACATTGTCTGTCATGGGAGATTCCTAAAGCCTAAACGCTTTCTGTCACAAAGCTCCGCCTATTTCTACAAAGCTCTGCCTATTTCCACAAAGCTCCTCCTTGGAGATGCAGTCTCCAGGTGAGCTTCTGCCTCACAGAGCACCCCTTCCCTGTGTGGGATCCCATATCCTCACACGTGATTGGCCACAAGGCTGCCATGCTAATCAAAACAAAGTTCTACTGTGAGCAGAGCGGTTGCACTCAGAGTGAGAACTGAGCAGTTAAAGGGAAAAAAAGTGAGGCGACGGCTCCCTTGCTCTCTCTTTTTTCTCTCCATTTCCCAAATGTTGTGCTGCTTGCTATGCTGTTGTGTTGCCTGAGAATACACAATAAAGCCACTTTAAATACTAGAAAAAATGTTAAAAAAAAATGTTTTAACAACATTTGGGTACATCACTCCACAACATCAAATATTCTGGGACAATTATTTATTTAATTACTTATTTTTTGTTCATATACTCAACTGCATTAAGTGTGTTCAGCATCTGCACAGTGCGCTAACAATGACCAAACAGCTGTTTCCTTAGTTCTGAAGTGAGGTTTGAGTAACCAAACATTAGAACTTAATAAAAGATGGAATGAAACCTTACGGTGAACAATAATCCCTGGAGGTGGAGAAAGTGTGTCTAGGGACTTTCACAATTCAGGACGCTGAAAGAGTAGTTGCTGGTAAAAGTCTCTTTCTGCTACCTCCCTACAGACTGTCAGCACCTCATAAATTAGTCCCTGGATACAAAGGGAAGTTGATGCCTTTGTTTGCCTGCTGTATGAAAGAGGGATCTGGAAAAATGAAGTAGTGATGGTAGTCCCAGGAAAGACCACTATACAAGATTTAGGCTTTCGTTTAATAGTGCTAGAGAAGACGGATGAATAACCTCATATCCAAAGTAAGCCTTCTCTGTAACAGGAAGAGAGGGAAACAGAGGAAGTTGAACTCAGGATATTGCTCTGGCTGATTCTAGTTTGTTCATGTCCTCTCCTTCAGGCTCTTCCACAGGTCCAGTTTTGCTTCAAAGCATCCAGAGGACTAAACATTTAGTAAACCGGCTGTAAAATACTAAATTTTAGGGGCTTTTTTTTTTTTTACCTATAAAGGCATGCTTTACTTTCTCAGTAATTTTTAATTGATTCAGGCCAATATTTAATGTAATATTAAATATTGGCTGTATGAATGTTTTCCTTTTAGAAAATCTAAAAGGAAGTATGAGGAAAACTAAAAATAGTCAATCTGTGACATATGCTGGAACAGCTTAAAAATTTGACAATCACAGTACAGAACAATGGAAATAAGTAGACATATGTACAATTGGAAATCAGAAAAACAAAACTAGGAATCTCCTCTAGCAGGGCAACGAAACATCATATTCATGACTTTGGGATCACGTTATTTTTTTGGCAGAGTTCATTTTCTAAAAACCAGCTGTTCCATTTCTTTTATTTCTGGAAAATATGTTACACCCTCAAAGGCTGTGCGGTTCGCTGGTTTCTATAACCCATGGTACACAAATCAGCTCATGTCGGGTTCAAGGCTCAAGAGGTCAGAAACTGGGGAATATTTCACATATGGACTTAGAATTTGGACTAGACGATATTTTGAAATGATTGGAAGATGTAAATGCTCACAATGTAAACTTAGAAATTAAAGTTAGATCTTCTTAAGCAGCTTGACAAACGGTTGACTATGAAAGCCAAATAAATACAAAACATGTATGGAGTACCAGAGCTTAGTGTTTGGAGCAATTCATGATATACCGACCAATATTGCAACCACATCTAATGTGTATATACATAAATAATCACACAATGTATATACTTAGAAGTCTCCAACAGCAGGGTATAACACTGGCTCCCTACTGTGGTTTCATAGCCTCTTTGAAGAGCCCTCAGCTAGCACCAAGCCTGCCAACAGGAGTAAAGATCACAGCTTGGTTCCTTTCTCATCTGGGTAGAGTGGCCACTAAAATGCATTCATCTGCATTTTAAATCATACGTTTGCTCTTGATCTCACTGGAAGTGGCTGGAACGTGCCGAGGTTTCTGCCCTTGTGACTAAAAAGTGCAGCTCCAGGGCTTCATTCTCCTCTCTGTATGGAACATACGGTTTATGAAGTACGCCACTGGTGCGGTAATGGGTAAACCAACAGCTCAAAGTTGCAAAAAATGTAACTCAATATTTGCAAATTAGGAACATAAATATATACTCCAGGGGAACTGGGTGCGGAGGGAACCAGATGTTTCTAAACAAACGGCTAATCTTTCTGTTCGTCCTCCTTTTTGTAAAATGGACTTTAGAGGGGAGGCAAATCATTTTTTTTTTTCTTTGCAACTTTAATTCACTGAAAAGACTACTCACATGTCATTTCCACTTTTAATTTCACAAATGAGGCCTCTTGACTGAGCTAATAGCTTTTCCTCAGGGGCATAATTCAATCTGCGACATCAACCATCAAAGTCCCTTCGCATTACAATGTCCGGAGCTAACATGAAGCGCCTCTCAGGAGGAGCGGGGGGTGCAGGACTGCATGTCCAGTGGCAGCCTTCATTTATTTTCAGAGTCGTCACAGTAAACAATTATAACACAGCTTACTTAGTTAGTCAGCCAGTTTTAAAGGAGCTGTATGGCTTGTTTAATAGTTACCAGAAAAGGAGACTGCACAAAGAAAGAAAAAAAAAAGAGAATGCGAGCAGTCATGTGGAGGACATATCCTTCAACATCACATTAATTATTTTATTACAGCTCTTGAAGAAAGAAAAGGAAGTCTTGAGACTCTGTTGAGCGTATTTCACTATTGACAACTCCTTAGGAAACACAGAGGAGAAAACTGGAAAACAGTCATTAAAAGTTTAAAGATACTTTTTTTTCTTTCATCTGTTTTGGGGTCTAAAATCCAGAGTACCTTACAAGAAGCCTAAAAAATGAACAATGCACTGCTACAGTTCATTCAGGCTATTCAGAAAATATTTTTTTCATTTCTTCAAATCTGATCCAAAAGTAGTTATTTTGAGCAGAGGGACTCAAACTGCTGAGGATGTGTAGCTTTGAAAATCTATATGGTCCGAGGGTCCAGATTAGCTAGATGCTGAATGAAGGCAGAAAGAAAAAAAGTTTCAATTAAAAAGTATGAGTGACTGGCCACAACAAAAGGAGAAACCCAAGACTTGGAGAAGGCACCACATGCTATTCATTTTCTAAAGTGAATGGAGTCAGCAGGGAGGAGCAGGAGAGCAAGGAGCCGGGAAGGGAAAAGTTCACTTCACTGAACCACTCAATCATCTCTCCATAAGTGACTCTGTCATAATGGGGCTTCTTTTAAAAGCTTGTAAGCATCTGATTTCACGAGGCAGTGTTGACAAGAGACTTAGCTTCAGCTCATCCCAAAGAAAGAAAGAAAAAAAAAGGATGACGTTCCTGTGCTTTTAAAATAACTCTCAAAACTGGGAGAGCTCAGTCATTGCTCTAGATCCCCATCATCTTTTACTTGAATCACATTTAGTTGTTTTCATTTCATTTTTATTTATTGGTACAATAATAACTTGGTAAAAACAGGGAAGAATACATGAGGTGATGCTTTGGATGAATATTATTAAAATATGTTGGATAAGGAGGAAGTGTTTTATTTCCTCATTGTGGATGATCTTATTTTAAATCATCCACAATGATGTTTGGAAACTAAATCTATTCACCAATAGGCAGTTTTACACTATGTAAACATATAATTTCACATATTGTTTATGACGATAAATGCTGCACTAAATCAAAGGAATAGTGGGAACAATTTTAAGTCGGGTTCTATGGAAAAATCCATAGTAGGTAGTATCTAGTAGCTAGTATCTTACCAGTCAGTGGTAGACAGTCAGCATAAACAGAAAGTTTTCAACAGTGAAAACATTTGTCTGAATTGATACACTTTCAAAGTGGTTCATTGAATGTAAATTTTATACACCATTAAAATGCCGTGTTTGACACTTTTTTTTAGAAGCCTAGAGGTATTGACCATTCAGAATGTCTTTCATCTGTGATGAGCAAATAAATATTTTATATTAGTGCTAAATCAAAGTAAATAAATCATAGAAAACATAACTAATTGCAATAATTTGTAGACTTTATTACTTTAGCATCAGTAAGAATATTTTTTACTTTAATGTTTTAAATAAATGTCAGATATTACAATACATGAACAAGTGCTGAGTTAGATTTTCCTACTTCTGATGACTATGTAGTATTTCTATGTTATAATATTGTAGAGTACAGAGTTATCATCCATTGATGTCAGGACCCACTGGACTGTGCATGTTCCCTGCAGAATGCAAGAAAGAATAACTGTTGACACTATTTACAATTATGCCAATAACACAATTTACAACTCGCCGCCAGCACAGGCCACATCTCTTCACCTGTTATCTGCTGCAGATGTTGGAGGTTTTATATTTAGTACAGTGTCTCACCTCACACTGCCTCCTGCTGAGCCTGCTGCTCTTTTGATTTCAGATTTTTTTTTTCTCTCATCATTTATCCATTCACCTGCCATGCTTACAAATAAATAATCCTTCTGTATTTTCATTGTAATTGTTGATCTGATTTTTTTGTTAAACATATTTTAACACTTTTGGAATTTTTGTCTGACAGACAATCTGCATGAAAAGATCGCTACAGAGTACAGAAAATGGAGTGGGAAGCCATTTGTTCTCTGTACTTGCTTTCATCCATTCATGTTGAAGATTTGTATCTTTTGGGAAAGATAACAGGTTTATGTGTTCACTGTGGTAATTAGAAAACCCAGCCGCTATGCATCGCTTTGGCATTCATTACATCATTCTCCAGCAAAAGCTGATAATGAAGAAAAACAAACAACTTGCTAACAAAGGTAGCTCTAGGGCTGTTACCCTCTTTACATCACATCCTGTAAAGGGGTTGCACCACTACATGTCCCGTTAAGCCCAGTTTACACTACCCATTTTTTGCTCCGATGTTCTCCTTACGACAATCTTAGAACGTTCAGCATTCCAAGATTCCAAACAGCTGACATGGCTTAACTCTGAGTCCAGTGAACAGTGGAGATAATATGAGGAAACAACATGAATGTTTATTCAACATTTCATGCAAGAGGTACACTCAGAAATGATAAGGAGAGGAGTTGGAGAGAAATTGCTACCGTAGCTGATACACCCGGTAACTTTTCAGCTATTCATCATTAATGTGACATAAATATTCTATCGATTCATTCAGTCAGGACTTGACGCTGATACCTACGATTTTGTGTGGTCTCTCAGGTTTTGAAAATCGGCTGACAATCCCAAAATAGTGTAGTGTGAACTGGGCTTTAGGCAATACAGAGCTACATTTAAAACTATTTTAAAACGTTTGTATTGAATTTGTATCTAAGTTATAAAAAAATCAACTATATGAATGATATAAATTCATACCAGCAACTTATGCATAGTTCCAACATCTTATCAGTCACGCTTTTAATACCAGAAGTATCAGTTCAAACCACATCACACTTTTTGGAGGTTTGCAAGGATCCATTGTATTTGTATCAGAACAAATCCGAACAGATGAATGTCTACACATACACCAGAAAAATAAAAAAAACTTCATATGGCTCATAGTTATAATGAATAAATGTAAACGTGATACCAGAATGGTAGCATTAAGATTGGCCCAAACACAATACGTGAAAATTAAATCGAGAACATTTGGTTCACTTGTTGCTGTCTGTTGGGGAATTTTCCAAGCAAAAAGCACACATCTCTGAGTAACCATCGAGCCACACAACACACTGAGAATCACACCACAGTATGACAAGGCAGAACTGCTGCGTGCAAACACACATCCAATGGAAAAAAAAATGAAACCAAACTAAATCTGAACAACATGTGTTTACACAAAAGCGTCATTCTTGGAAAAACACTGTGGAGGGTCTACACAAAGGCAACGCACAGAGGAGAAGCCAGCAACGCCATTTTCTATGGGGTGGCACAAAGGGGCCACACAGCAGCAGGCCCAGAGGGCCCTAAGGCCTGAAAATGTCCTCTAAAATGACTGTCAATGAAACATTTACCATCTCCAGTAAGAAAGATTAGACATTAAACAAAAATGAATACATTTATCAGGCAGTATAACTCCATCTAGTGCCACTATTTGTCATACAATACAAAAGGTGTGCAAGCCAACACCAAAAATGCAAAAGAAGAGGGGGAAAAAATATGCCTCTTTGGGATTTTCCCCTTTGAGTAACGGAAATAAAAATGGCAGGATGAGTTTCAAAAATCCACAAGACACGTAAAACAAACAAAAAAACAACAACAACAAAGGAGACGGGTTTGGTAGAGAGAAACGCTGCATGCTGCTGATGGAGTCAACGAGGGGAAAAGTAAAACTCACCATGGAGTTTTAATGGCAAAACATCCCGCCCCAAAGAGGTAAGGTCTTCATGAGAGAGAGGGAGAGAGGCGTGGTGGGAGGGTGAAGGGTGTGGGGACACAGAGATAGACGGAAAACTCATTATTTAACTAGCACACCTGACCAAACACACTTTTCACATTGCACACTTTTTGACAAGTCTGTTTAAGTTCACATGAGGCAGGAAACAGAATGTCTGAGCACCAAGATGGATCTGAAAACCTGCAGGATGGTTGGAGGATTCATCTGCTCATGCTGCTCTGTAAATGCTGAGATTTACTTTACAGACAGAGCATGTCCACAGTTAGAGGGGTGGAGGTGGAGTGCCACCCTTTTCTTGACATCTGTCACTTTACTTCTTTTCCTTTCATTTGTCTCACTTCGTTTTTCATTCTTATGAATTACACTCATTCTCGTAGTCGTGTCGGATCACATCATATAAGTACAGCAAAGATGGAAAAAATTTGCACTGCAGATAAAGAATAAGCCTAAGAGTTTACTCAATTTGTATAACAACTGGGGACACCAGTAAAACTAACAGGCGTCATGCATTGTTGAAACAAGGAGCTGTGTGTTTGCAAGCAGCATCTTTTTTTAGAGCGACTGTATATTTATGGCAGAGCACGGCCTTTTGGAAGATAGGGTGTGGGCAAATGTGTATCCACTGTGAATATGTTAACAAGTATGCAACGTGTGTGCGTATCCGCGTGTCCAGGAGTCATCCAGAGTTGAGTGTGTCTTTTTCAGGCTACATTGCTGTCCGTCAGTCTGTGAGTGTGTTTCTGGTGTTTACAAGACATCAGGAGTGGGAGTGTGTTCCTGTGTTTATTCTGCATAGCCAGAGATAGTGACAGAGCTCCATAAACAGTTTACAGTAAATAAGTCTCTTTCCCTACAGCAATAAAGATCCAATGAGACTGAACTCTGTCCCTGTGAGCCACCCTCCCCAGTCCTGAAAAAAAAAGGATCCCCCAGCCAACCAAAGCACTCTGCAGCCCTTCTTTATTTTATCGCTCTCATCGCATCCGCCTGGGCCCTCCCAGTGAAAGCACACAGTGTCCAATTAGTCCTGGTGCATGAATATGGAGGGAGATGTTCCTCTGGGAGACGCGGAGCAACTTTTGGCCCTTGAACGTTTTACTCATGGAGCGCAAGTTGACAAATGAACACAGTGGTTGGTTTAACAGAGACCCTTGGTTTATCTACCCTACTGCTGAGACTACTGACCCCACCCGGCCCCCATTTGGGTCTCCAACAGTGAAAATGGAGAGACACAGATGGAAGACATCTATGTGGAAACGGGTCAAATAGGCTTTAGATTGACCCCACATGAACCAGAAAGCCTGAGAAATACATATAATAATAGATGCACTGGAAAGTAAATATATGGCAACTGATGGAACAAAGTCATGAAGTGTAAAGTCAAACTTCCTATGTTTGTCTTTGAGCATGACTTTCTTCCAGCCACTCTTCAGTTAAATCCAGATTAAAGGGGAGTTGATAGTTGCCATGTCAACTGATTCTCAGACCTGAGGGGTGAATCTCTGCAACTCCCCTGACTACCATGGACCTCTCAGCTGCTTCTCTGATTAATTCTCCTGTAATCTGAAATTTGAAGCCATCGCTATTTTCTACTGATGGCTTGAAAAAGGTAAGTTTATCTATCTAGCACCGCTTATACACAAGTCTGTCTAAAATGCTCCACATGAAATCAAATAAAAGACTTCAGATGTAAATCTGTGCTCTGTCAGATGCGGAAAGCTTGCGGTACCATTTTAAATGGCTCAACAACTTTGTCACCTTCCTGTTTGCTGTGTTCTGTTTTTAAAAAACGTCTTCATTGTGAACGACTTTACCTTCATTGCCATTTTAGCAGAGAGACAGAGGCACTACTGCTTCTGGTTTTCTCTGCTATTAACACATGAGCATTCGTCCCTCAGAGGAATGCTCATTTCCTGTAAGAAGTTTCTAAAAAAAAGACTTTACCATGGTTACCCGCCGATGACCAAATGCGGGTAAAAGTATGAAGTGGTATGTCATTTGAGCACCCGCCACTGCGGTGGCTTGGCAATTTGAACAGAAAAAAATAAATAAAAATGCATTCATTTTGAACTCCTGTTTAGGGAAGGAGTGGCTGCCTGGCGTATAGACTGATGCACATCTATGGGGCAAAAAAAGTATATAATTAAAAATATTTTTTTATTAACCCTGAGAGAGACATGACCAGGGACAGATTGAGGAAGAGGTCTGATGGCGTGAAGAAGATTTTGTCTAATTCAGAAAATAAAAATATCTTTGTTCCATATGATGGGGGATTTCACTGCACTTGTATTTTATTGCTCATAATTTTTAAAGATAAATTAGAATCAATTCAAAATCAGTATGAGCAGGTCATAAAATACCAAAATCTAACTTTTAGTCTACAAAAGTACAAACACATTCCATTTCTTAAGCACACATTTTTTCTGTGCTTAAAATCCTAAACCAACTGTAAGTTCTTTCAAATCAAAAAAGCTCATTTTCTCAGAACTTTGAACCTTAAATGTAGTCATTCTGGGAAACGTGTCCATCATTTTGACTGAGTGATGATGCTCAACACTTCAATGTTGATAAAGAAGGCCCAGTGATGCCATGGTACATCCCTGATGGAGCAGGTTTGTGGAAAAAGACTCCAACTGGTCACCATTTGGTAAGGGGTGTTAAGACAGCTATTTACTGACCGCAGGCAGAAGAAGGACAGAAAAGAGAGTGTGTTTCTGACCTCTGAGGGCAATGACCCCACTCTCAGAGAATAATCATTCACACATTCAACTCCTAACCCAATGGCCCTATGAGCAGCGCCTGAGCCATTAAAACATTGAGGGAAGTGGGGTGATTTGTGAAAATGTTTTTCTGTCATGTGGACATTGCCTTCTTAAAGCCGCTTTTTAGCTCTGGCCTCAGCCAGGCTGTGGAAGACAATGGCTCAGCACAGTGCTGGCTCTTAAACACGTATTATTGTAAGCTGAGGGCACATCTGTGACAGGTCACAGGGTCTCATTTGTTCTTTTGCTGCCGTGTTTCTCGTCACCCCGCCTGCACTTGATATGCATTTGCCTGAAAATGGTATCGCAGGGATTTGCTCGATGGTGCTGCTCTGCTTCGCGTGTGACAATCTCTCCATTTAGATTTTCATTTGTCTGTGTTAAATTCAGACAGTGTGTAGATGGGATAAGTGTGCTGTACTGTGTGTGCAAATCCCACATGTGACTCTGACTGGCATTTTGACAAGTTAAATCTTGCATTATTGGACTGCGATGTCTGGCAAGCGTCCTGTTGATATTACTCTCACCGGGAGAGACTCCTGTTCATTATTCTGAGACTGAACTAACCACGATTCAAGGTTTAGGAAAAACTAACAGAAAACACGAGGCCGGGTCGCAGCTAGACACCTCTCCTACTTTGGAACTTCAAGCAAACTGTGAGGACTAGCAGATGCTTGGCTGCGTTCCTCTGCTGCCTGACACAGCCTCGTCTGCAGCGGGGTTATCAGGCGGATGCTGAGCCACATCCGACTCTACCTCCCTGCTCTGACACGGGGTGAGCACAAAAACTACATCAAAAGACAAGCGCGCTCTGTGTGAACTTGTGGAGGGTTTCTTTCATGTCAGAAACCGAGTACAAACAGCAGCATCTCTGGTACATTGGTGGTCTCTGGGACCGCCAATGTCTATTAAGACATCCCTGCAGCTTGCCTGGTCACACAAAAAAGAGGGAAAAGGTTTCCACAGATTGTGTGTTGGTGTTTGTGTGTCAAGGCACAATGAAGTGCACACATGGCCGACGTTGAAGGGAATTTAGGTTAAGCAGCTGGTGTGTTCCTCTGCTCCCCTGCCAACAGGGATCTGCTCATACAGGTGTAAATACAGCTGCTGGACGCTACTTTCCCTGCCTCACTGTGTCCCATACAAATACACATACACACACACCCACGCACGGACACGCACACGGGAAAAAGAAACAGAGCTTGGCTGCACAGACAGACAGATGGTGCTTGGGTACTCCTGTGCAAGTATAGTGTAAAAGCATATGATATCACCCCCCACTCTTGGGGCTGAACCTGCTGCCTCGCTCACAGCGAGTGTGTGTCGGTGTGTTGGCCTGGCCGTGTGGATACAGGAGCAGGCCACACTGCTGCATGTTCTGATGCATTAATGCTGACGTCTCCTTCGGACTGAATGAAAGGATGAACCTTTAGGGAGACAGCCTACCAGGCTTTAATAATGGCCCACAGAGCCAACACGGCTGTCTGAGGTGTTTCATGAGCAGGAAGGCCAAGGGAGGTGAAGGATGGGAAATACATGAAGGAATAGAACACACACAAACAGGATCGATCATATTCTTAACATAGCCATCATCAACTTGAGGATTCTTCAAACAATAAGTAGGGATGTAGATCCGACCCGCACGTATCAGAGGCTGGTGCATTGCCTTGTACGAGGCTTGCAAAACTAACAATCCCTCCTCCTGTTAATTTTTCAGCTTAGAGAAAAAGAAAGACACCATCAGTAATGAAGCTTTTGGCATTAGAGTTTATGAGGTTGAAGCAAAACACCACATTTGATTCTGTATGTTTTTGACCTGTGCTACTACTCAGAACTGCACTGAAAAATGCTGAGTATCAAAACAGTGAGCAAGCATGCAACTTTTAGCCTAGGCTAGCATTTAGGCTAACAACGCAGTATGTTTTCAAATCTGACATATGGAAAGGAATGAAAAAGCTATGCCTGCTGTAGGTGACGCATTATCACTGCTTTATAGCAGATATCTGATTGGTTTTGCTGTTGTGAAAGATTGAGGAGATTCCATAGAAACCTAGCAGTATGGCAAATAGGTAAAGTGAGACAAAGAGAATACCAATGTGGACCATGCAAAACTGATTGACTGCAGTATAATTTCACTCCATATGAAAGCTACTGAATATGCTATTGGTTTGGAATTTATTTCTGACAAAGGACTAATCCCTAAATGTATCAGATCTTTATCAGGAACAAAACAGATCTTGGCCGACAAACTCCTGTCTGTGTGAGTTGATCTAAAACTTACACAAACCTACACAATATTTTATGAAATGGCAGCAACGAGTTAACTAGAGGTGTGCGGGTCGATTGGCTACCGATCATAATCCGCCGATTTCTATGAAAGAGTGTATGATCGTGATCACCAATCACTGTCTCTTGTTGCCGATCACCAAAACGGATCACCTGTATCTCACTTCACAGCCTGCCTGTGCAACTATCTCTACTTTAAGGTCAGAGTGAATGGGGAAGTTCGCGTGTTGCACCAGAGAAATAACTTGGGGTTGAAGCACATCAAAATGCATCAACACAGCAAATATAATATGACATTTAAAAAACAAGCACTTGACAGAGTTTGGCTATATCGAGGCTCACTGCAAGAAAAAAAAAGACACCCGGAGCGGCCATACAGCAGTTAAAGCACCGCACAACTACCAACACTCACCCGTATTATCATGACGGTCAGAAAGCTAAGCAAATAGACCGAAAAATAATTTAAGTCTTAGAGCTAGAGGTGGGAATGATGCTGGTTCTGCTCTCACTGTTGGACCGCTGCGCTACTCGTAGTAATATTTCACAGACGGAGCGCCGTTTCTGCTCCACCCGGAAGTGAACTCTCACACCGAACGTCTACTTAAAGCTGTAGCATGTAACTTTAAAAAAAAAAGAAAAAGATTTTTCATATGTAGTCAAACTTTTGCTGTCCTCCTGACATAAGACAATAAGACAGGTAATGTCTGAAAAATAATCGATCTCCTCTGTCTCCTCCCTGTGTTCTGCAGATTTTCTCCGCTCGGTGAGAAACAACCAATCAGAGCTAGCATTAATCAGCTAGCCATGCTATCAGGAAGTTTGATTCGGGATTGTTTATTTTAATGCAACCTGCGTTCTTTCAGTGTGAAAGAAAACATGAGAAAATTAAAACTTTTAATGGAGCAGGAAGGCAGACATTCAGAAATGACCTAAAGTAAGAAAAGAAAGAACTGACACCTTTCCTTTCAGGATGTTCATGTTGTCGTTTTCAAATATTTACTGTGAGAGAGGAAAACAGTTCTCTGAGGAAATTAAATATAATTACAAAAATTGCTGTGAAAAAAAAAATGAGCGTATGAGCTCTTGTAACATCAAGGAGAAAAGCAGAAAATGAAAACGTGTTGAGTACACCTCTACTTTATCAGTTTACAACAATGCATCATTACAAATTATCTTGAACCACAATATTTCTGATTTATTTGAGAATGGTCTAAATTTAGGAATAATTTTTGTGTCAACAGAAAGCTTGTTTTACCTACGTCTGTACGTCTGTTACAAATTCAAATGAAGTGAAGAGACAATAGATTACTAAACAACAACAAACCAAACAAATCAGTCAAAAAAATAATAATCTAAACTATTTTCCCTGGCAGTCAACCCCAGTTGAAATAAGAAAAAATGTTGTACTTAATTGATTAGTTTTTAGAAAGTTACTGAAACTTGCTGAAAGGCAAGACATACTTTGAAATAAAGTATATCTTGCTTTTTCTTTCTAATATTGTATTTCAATTTTTACCATTATCAAATGCAATTCTATTTCCTATTTTATCCTATATAAATTAGTGACGCTGTAAATATTGTGAAGGACTTTGGTCAGCTCAGATTGCTGTAATGGTCCAATATGAATACACTTTGATTTGTCTTTAAAAAAAAAAAAAACCAGTAAAGTTTACAACAAAGTCTGCAGTCTTAGCTATATAATACAGCACGACATGGACTTTAAAATATTTTAAAATTAACAATATCGGAAAGATACATAGATAAATCTATAAAACTTTGGGTTTAAATCTAGGTGAAAATTTGTTTCTTTTTTCAATATCCTAAATGAAACCTAGCCACTTTTATGGCGTTAAAACAACTCGGAAAACCAAATACAAACCACGGCTATCAGGATCCCATAAACATACAAAGCAGACACCACAGCACCTCCAACCCAATAATTACTTTTACATAGCAAATAAATTTACAGGCTGGCCTAATGATTTAGAAAAAAGCCCTAATGCTGTTTATGGTGACCGCACGATCAGGATTCTATTTTCATCCTCAAAGCTTACTTATCAAATATCACAGGAAAATAAATCCTTCGCCATCTGCTGGGATCATTATAGCATTTCCCATTCAAACAGGGCATGAAAATGACATTTAAATGAAAAATATTAAAATCTGTCTATATTTGTAGAGCCACCTGTACTGTATGTAAATGTACTTAGCAAAGGCCTATACTTGCAGAAGGTCTTAAAGCTACATCATTTCAATGTATGGCAAAGATCCAGGAATGAACAAACGGCAGAGGAAGAGAAAGCCATCCAAACCAGTTTCAGTCAGAACATACAGACACCATTTGTTATCCAAGTCAAATTTTACTCAGAATGATCTCAAGGGTTGGTTAATTTTCTTACAGTCTGCGTCTTGTTTTGTCTGTCTTCTAAATAGCCCAGAATGAGTTTCACATGTATGCTGTGCTTCATTAACTTATGCAAAAAAAAAAAAAAAATGGGGAAAAAAAAAAAAGGTAGCCAGAGACGAAACAAATCAATGATCATGAGCTGAATGTGCAGGAGAAGCTCTGGAGAGCAGGACAACTGTGGACAAAGCAGTCTGTTTTTTCTGGGAGGGAAGCATCACCTGCAGGCCGGTGCTGGGATGGAAGTTCTGCTTTAGCATAGCCAGCCTGTGCATCAAGAGGAGGCTGTTACTTAGCCATTAAACGCTTTAAAATCAAGCCCTGGAGACAATATTTTTTAAGGTATCAGTGTTTTATTACCCAGTAATGCATTAGGGCTGGCTATTTGTACGCATCAATCGATGAATACATATTTTTTTCAATATTCACATACAGAGTTAAAGCAGTGAAAAGTGAAAGATGTTTGCTCTGAAGAATCTTCCAGTGCAATGCAGACTTTCTTTGATGCTGCTGGTTGAATACTTTGTTCACTGGGTTGTTTTGGATCGGGATCATTCAGAATTAAGTGAGAGAATTTTGTGAAAGCTCTACACACACTCAGTGTGTTTCACTTTTGATGGATAGGACAGGTTTGAGCAAATTATTCATAATATTTTCAACAGCAAACAACACTTTCCCATCATTAAAGGCACAGTAAAAGCTGGAGAATAACCTAACAAAAATGTTTTGATTTTAATTTGATAACATAGGGGTGTTCAAAACAAAGGCCCATGCCCAGTAAAATAATACAAGACATGAACAAAAACTGAACACCTAAGTAATCATAACAACATCAAACCAGACATGTAAGTGTTACCTGTAAGAAATTTACTTAAGTGTGGCAACAGTGTATGCTGGACCTGCTTCCTGTGGGGTATGCCGAGGTGTGTGTGTGTGTGTGTGTGGTGCCTACCCTGTGCGCTTGGTGATGGTGCCCAGAGTCA
Source organism: Brachyrhaphis roseni (assembly GCA_903066815.1). NCBI lineage: Eukaryota > Metazoa > Chordata > Actinopteri > Cyprinodontiformes > Poeciliidae > Brachyrhaphis > Brachyrhaphis roseni. Next base: position 22,139 of record CAEFZY010061678.1, read on the forward strand.
TGGGCTGCTTGATCTGAGCCAGAGGCAGAACCACGGTGAGGCTGGGCAGCGGAGTGAGCCGAGGATTCCCCATGTTGTTGTTGGTGAAGTTGTTGTACGAATCCTGGTTGCTCAGCTTGGCTGCAAGACACACATGCAGAAAATTAGCCAAAACCATTCCAACTGGACGATTGCTGAACAAAGAATGCAGAGACAAAGATCTCAGAGAAATGTTTTGATTCGTTTTAGAGGAGAAGGAAACAAATAAACAGAGTCAAATGAATGCTGGAAACCTTAAATCCATTATTAATCCTGCAGTATGTTTTCAGTTCAGCTGCCTTTTCAGATGCTAATATTCAAATCTGATCACTTACACTCAAATTTAAAATGTCATCTGACATTACTTCTAACCACACCACCAGAAAACCCTCTTTGAAATCAGCCCACCTTCCTCTGCCTCGCCTGAATCCTGGGATATTTGTTTTCCCCATTTGCTCCCTCACAAACACAAAACCCCAGGTTCAAGGCCTCCCGTGGAACGACTGGAAATAACCAGCTCAAGATGCTATATTACAAAGACTCTGTTTGTAAGCCCGGCAGTCTCTTAATCAAGGCCAATCAACAGGCTCTCTGCACACTGGTGCAACCCACATGCATGCACATATGGGAAAACACATCACAAAGACAGATGATCCAGAGAATCACATCTCAACTCCCATATGCCAAAGAGCTGGAGTCAAACCTAATCAGGCCATGTCAAAGGCCTAATGATCCTAGCCAGCTCCATCACTGCAGCAGAGTGAGGCTGCTAGTCCACTTACTGTTTATTTCACTCTTTTACTGTCTGACTGCAGACATTCAGCAAGCCTTCACCTTACTGGGCAGAAGGAAACATGGAACACTTGATATCTGGCATAAAACAGCCAGCGATCACACAGAGACAAAATCACTTTTAATTTAACACCAACTACAGTACAACTACATACTTTAATTTAAAGATTACTGTATCTTGGAGACTATAAGTCGCATTAGTCAAACAATGCATCATTTAAAGAAGAGTCGTACTACAGCATAGGTTCATTTATTTGGAAATTGTCAAACATGAGGGTGGCCTGGTCCATGTTAATGTGATTTGGTTTGGAACCAGATCGCCCCGGTGAATTTCAGTTTTGTTTCAACAAACTCACAGAAACTGGGTGTTCTGATGTGTTCTACATCAGAGCGGTCAGAAACGGCTTGTCTCTGCCGGCGAAGTGCACAGCTGAGCGGAGAAGCATGCAGAGTAAATCCAGGGTGGAAGAGGGGCAGTTGAATAGCATGAGGTGGCAACGACAAGAAGATCTGCCTGCAAAGTCAGTTCATTCAACTAGTTAACCACCAGAGAGCGGAGTTAAAACAGCACCGTTTATAAGCCTCAACAAGTGTTGTAGCAATTTCAAATGTAGCACTGATAGATAGACAGCTACGGTAGGAAAATCTGATGGTCAGACAGCCGGCAGCACCTGGTGGATTTGTTCCTCCAGCTGCCGTGCTTTTGGTTTTCTCGCGGCTGCAGACGATAATATTTAATCCATGGTTTGTGTATGTCACTAAGAATTAATTTACAGCTCATCAGTCAGAATGAAATGTTTCATTCACAATAGTAATAAAAAAAAACTGCAGCAAAACGAATTGTTCTAAAACGCGCCTCACAGGGGGCCGAGGGGTAAAGGAAAGGAAAAGGATTTACAAGCATGATACATCCACTTTAAGTGACTTTTGATAATTGAGACATTTTTATAACTGAATGTAACAGTTACTTGACTGCACTATAAAATGACAATATGTACCTACTAAATACTCCCTCTAAATATTAAAAATGTAATTATTTTGCCCACTCTACAAAAATATTTTGCAGAAAACAATATTTTAAAAACAGATCAATAAGTGCAACAGTGCAGAACCAGAAGGAAGAACCCCCCCCCCAAAAAAAACAAAGGAAACGAACAGAAGTGGAGAACAATGCCTTGTGTCTACTATTTTTGTTGTGGTAAATGTAAGGTTGCACAAAAAAAAGACAAAAAAAACCCAATTACATCTAAACAGACACATTAAACTGCAGCTGTATGGACACGCGGATTATATGACAAATATGTTTGTAATCCTGTGACAACAGTAAGAACAAAAAAAAGTGTACACTTCTGGCAGCCCAAGTAAAATTCCAAGTTCAAGTGCTTTCAAAAGAAATAAAGAGCAAACCAGCGGGCGCAGCACAATACGCTCTCTGAATGTTTTCCTTGTTCCATTTGTTGTCTTAATAGATGAGTGACAGCCACGTAACATAAAGCAATGAAAAGCAGGAAGGGGGGACGTGAAGACAAAGAAAACAAGGCCCACATCAAACGTAACAATAAAGGTAGAGCAGCGGAGAGCCTCGTCATTATCTGGAAGGAGCGATCAAGAGGAGGCTGAATGTGAGCGGAAAGGGAGCGGTGAGTGTTTTGGTCCAGTCTTTTAGATCATTAACGTGTAGCTCTGAGTTTCATTAGTCCTGCCAAAGCTCTGCTTTGTGGTCCTCCATTGGTCTGTCTTTTAGACCTCCGGCAAGCCAACAATGCTGCATGACCTTCGCAGGGAGAGGGAAGACCATTTCACAAACCTGTCCTTCATTCCCCCCAGTCGCCCCAACCCTCCAGGCCCCCACCACTGCTCTCCTGGTCGACCAAAAGCGGCCTGTACCGGGGCAGCTCCTGAAACCCTTCACATTTAAAAGTGCTACACCCTCAGAGCCTGGGCAGCCACCTTTTGTGTTGAAGGAAGGGGAGCAGATGAGGAAAAAAAATCATCTGCACAGGAAGCAGTCTGAAAAGCCATAATGGTGCTTGAGCTGAGAGAGGAGTGGAGCATGAGGTGGGGTGGGGGTGTCGATGAATTTCACATCCAAAGCAGACTTTCACTTTTGCCCCGTTGCTGTGTTTGTCGACAGCCCCTTTGCAGACCGGACTGTGCCCTGGATTGTAGAACAGGTGTGGACGGACTGAGACAGTGTGGCTCTGAGCGCTGCCGGCTAAACAGCCGCAGCCAGCATCACTGAAGGTCAAGAGGTCACGACCCTCCAGACAGTGAAGACGTGTTGTAGATCACGCAGTCAGAAGACGATACATGGAAATGCATGTATCCATGCCTGCGCACAAGGAATAATACATTCAGCATGTAATTAATGAAACTTTAATTTAACAATCAGACAGAATTTAGCATGGATTCTGTTGGTACTAGGTAAATTGTGCAGCAAAAAAATGGATTTATTAAAATGATTTTTACACATTTAAAAAGCATTTTTAAATGTGTAAACATAAATAAACAGCATGAATGACTTTCTGCCATCAGAAAAAACTACAATCACATCAACAAAATTCTCTGATGACCAATATAAGCCAGTTTTCAGCTTTACTGGCCAGAACACTGTCTAAAAATGACTCAAACGGTTTAATTAGAAATTTAACACAATGAAAGACTTTTCAGCAAATTCTAATCCAGTAATAAACTAGGAGCTTCTTGTTTACTAGAAAGCACTCCTGAAACCAGTGACTGGAAAGTAAAATCCAAAATTTTTTTCTTACATCTTTAATTAAACAAATGTTCTTTCCAGACTTAATAAGTGGACAAATATGTGAGGAAACATGTCCAATCAAACTCGATGTTGAAGCTGTTTCCTTAATAAAAATCTGCCTCCTTATCACCCAGCTACCGGAGAGTGACTCAAAGTCTGAAATGAAAGCCACCTGTGTGAGGAGCCGGCCACAGCGATGTGAGGAAGATCACAGCCATGGCCAAGACAAAGGCAGAGAGCGAGAGGCAGAGAGCTGAGAAGCCGACAGACAGCTCCAGACAGAGGCTGGGATTTGATTAATGACCAGGGCGTGATGCGCCCAGGCTTTGATACATGACATCTCCATGGAAAGAAGATCCATCAATGCAAATCTGGCTCCGTCACAGTCGCACAGAGAAAAACTCTGACCCTGCCAAAAGAAAGTCGCATCAACACCTGACCCTCGCCTTTCTTTCTCAACTAATCCATCCGTCCGTCCAGCTCTCCTCCATCCATCCCTCCCTGTTTCAACAGCATTTGCATTCTCTTCTCGCATTAAGCCTCTCTCTCTCTCTCTCCTTTGCGCCCTTTCCCTCTCCTCAGCCTCCCCATGTCACGCTATCTCATGTTTCTATCCCCTCTTTTAATACCCAATTTGCATCCAATACAAGCAGGCTGCTTCCACTGAGGAGGCGACGTGCGAAAGGACAAGCTGTGAAGCCCTTGCAAACACTGTGTCTTATTTGAATTGTTCTGCCTGAGAGCAGATTTCAGTTCAAGGAAAAAAACAGGGCAGGCTGGAGTGGAAAGGACGGGGGTGTGAGGAGGCAGCAGGTTGGGCAGGTGACATGTTGACTGATACTCCACAATTCAGGACATGCAGAGGATCCTGCAGCTGGGAGGCGGAGGTGAAGCGTGGGAAAGGAATCTGCAGTTCGGTATCCAGGCTGGGGAATACTTTTATAGCTCTGTCTTCCTTCTTTGAAGATGACATTTTGAAGTTGTTTTTATCTTTGCCCGTTATAAGGCCAAAAGCATAAAATGTATCGCTCAATGGGAATCCCAGAAAAGCAAACTAAACAAGTACTCAAAGAGATGAAACTTTGTGAGTTAAATGATGCAGTGGGTGACATTTGGATCCGCAACTAAAACAAGTGATGTAGAAATGATGTCTGGTTGAGCAGAGTTTCGTCAAGATAAAACTGCTTTTAAATGGAAAGTGAGTGAGTTTTCCAATGGAGCAGATTGATTCTACACAAAAGTTTCATGTGCATCAATCTGACCAATCCAGACAGATTGATGAGGAGACACATCCTTTGCTGATGAAGCAAAGTAAAGTGGTTATCATGTCCTAACAAAAACACAGGACACAGTAGATTACTGAAACCCATGTGTGTCTAAAATATACATTACACTGTACACCAAATCATGTGAAAAGTGTAAAAAAAATGTCTGCTCAGAAATATTTGAGGATCAGTCAGAATGTTGCGCTTGACCTGATAAATCTGAAGGTGAAATGAAAATGTGCAAAAGGCCAAAACCAGGAACTCCAACAGAATAAATACAGCAGTTCTAACAAAAGTTCTACATGAACTTTAATTAAAGCAAGCAAAAAAATAAAGAAATACAAATATTAAATAAAGCCTACAATTCTTCAGGTGTTAAAATGTGTCAACATGTTTGTGTTGATGTTGGCCGCCCTGCTGTAGCTGTCAGTGTTGCTGCAAGACTTTAAGGTCATTCCTTCACTTAGGCAAATCCGTGTGCAGGCGAGCTTTATGGAAATGTTGCTTTTTACATGATTTTTGCATCAGTGTGAGGTTCCTTGAAGTGCCAGGTCACTGATTTGAAAAATTTGCAAGAAACACACACTTTGATGACTTATTCTAATGTTCCTGAACTTTTTAAGACTTTCATATATTTCTAAGGCCACTGATTGATTATTTTTAATCAGTAGAAAAAATATATATTTAAGTAGGTTGATAACGTTTTGTCTTTTTTTCATTTTTGAGTAATTTCAAATTTTATAAACGTGTAAATTATCTCCAGCTTAGATTTTCAGTTGGTTTTCAATTTCAGATTGTTTGAAACCCAAAATGTCCATTTAAACATATCACAAAATACAAAAGTTATAATCCAAAAAAATATCTTTATTATACATGAATTCTATAGTTTTGGAGAGAACAGATATATTACTTTCATATGTGCAGGTGAAGAACAGCAGCTCCATCTGCACTTATTCAGAACATTTAACACTTAGAATGAAATAAAATATTGTTGTTGTTTTTTTGTTTTGTTTTTTTACCAAGAGTCTACAAAGATCAGTGACTGACTTTACTGCTTAGTGTGTGGATTAAAATCTCCTGGATTCAATAACTGTGATAAACCTGTAATTAAAGTTTATTGTTAAATTATTTTGTTTCTATTTTTTTCCCCAAGAAAGCACTCTAACTTATGCAATATTATATTTTATCAACTATTTTGTTGTAAGAATTGTAAAGAATTATTTTTGCCGTAAAAAATTTTTTTTACAAATATCATCACCTTCCTAAAACAATGGCCCAAGTTATTTTGTGCCAAAAGTGATTACTATTATTATTATTATTATTATTTTTTGCCTAAATAACTTTTGGCAAAAACAACAAAAAAAAAAAAAAAAAAAAGACTGAGGTCATTATTTTAGGAAGGTGACAACATTAATACTTCATTATTACATAATTAAATAAAAAGTATTTAAAAAAATTAAGACATTTTCATAGCGTATATTTTGGTATTAGGCCTTGTTTATGTTCACAAAAATTATTATTGAATTTCTTTCAAACAGGAATCATTAGGTCCAACCTTCCAGATTTTAGTCTTCCAACTTTCCCAGACATGTTAAAGATGGGAGGAAAAGAAAGCAGTGGGTGAGGAAGAAGGAAAGTTGCAGCGGCAGTGGGGGTGAGGAGTGAGGGGTGGGGCTTTCTGAGCAGGAGGAGAAAGCTGTTCTTCCATCCCAATTCCCCAAAGTACTGTTATTAAAACACTCACTTCCACATGAGGGGGAAAACGAGGGAGACAGAAAAACAGAAGAAGGAGAAGAAAGAGAAATGAACGGCAGGGCAGGCTAAAAAGAGCTGAACACAAAGAGTGTGTGGGGTGTGTGTGTGTAGAGGGAGTTATGAGGGGGTAAGTACTGAAGGAGCGGGGATCCCCTACTGGACAAAGTAAAAACAAATTAAAAGCGCCTTTATAAAACACAGATGCTGCTGCTGAAAAAAAACTTCCCATGATTTAGTCTTTTGTCAGGGAGGAGGAGGACTGGTGGTAAAGCCATCAGGACATGCAGGACGTTCTCTTCTCTTCTCCCCCCGTCCTCGCCTCGCTCAGGTAATGTTCCACTGGAGGAATCTCTCTTCCCTTTTCCATTTTCACCCCTCTGCTCTCTCTTTGTACAGCAGCCTTCCCTCATTTGCTATTTTCAGTCGCAGTGAAGAGTCGAGGTCAGGCCGGCCTGTGTGAAAATGGCTTCCTGCCCGCTCTCCTGCTCCCAAACCGCAAGCTAAAGGGTTGCTTTTACTAATGGCCCTATTTGGGAAAACCTTCAGAACGTTTTGTATTTTTATCAACATTTCTCATGTCAAAATAGTTGAAAAATACGCAGATAGAAATTCCCAGGAAATAATAATTTTTTTCTAATTTTATCTCGAAACTAGGAAGCAGAATCTGGATGTTTCTTGTATAAGATGTGGAATACGAGAAAAAAAAAGAAAAAAGGACAGCAGGGCAGAGGGAGCGGCAGCACAGAAGAAAGAACATTTCACATCTCGGAACATTTTCCTAACAAACAACTTCTAGGTGTGAAGACATCAGGTAGGCAAAGGAAAAAACAGAGCGGGAACACACAAGCAGCCCCCTGAAATCAGATCCACAAGTTTACAGCATGTGAGTATTTACAAGGCTTCATCAGACAGTGCTGGGTCGCCAACAAGCTGAGCCCCGGAGGGGGGTGAGGCGGATAGCTCCGTTGGATCAGATGTCACCCACACTCCAGCCATATGTGTGTGTACAAGAGCACACACGTGTGCAAATATGTGCATCTCTGGTCCTATTTGGGTCGAGGAGTTAGTCCCTCACAACGAGGAGCGGCGGATTCCCGCGAGCGAGGAGATGGCTGTGATGTGTGTGTGTGTGCGGGCGTGGGTGTGTGTGTGTGTGAATGGGAGCCATGGGGGTGGAGATAAATTTACAGACAAATTAAAAATAAAAATACACAAAAGTCACATAGAGGCTCACTGTACAGAACATTTCTGTAGAGTTTCGTTTACATTTCCTTAGAAGACAAAAGCCAAAGTACACCAATATAATTCAGTTCTCTCTTAGACTTAAATTAAAAGCAAACCCTTCCACCTAAAACAATTGTTTTAAGAAAAATATATTTATGAATATATAACATCTATTGTTAAAAACAGTTAGTTATGCTGTAAAATATGTCACTTTTTCACTTTAACCATCAATAGGAAGACGTTCTTCAGTAAACCTGATTAAAACCAGATCAGAGAGCAGCAACATGAGCAGAACCTGACCTCACAGTCAGCGAGCCAGCCGCTAAATCCCACTCTGAAAGCCCCCCCCCACCTTCCCTTTAATAAGCCGGTGGTCCGATGGGGAACAGACAATAAGAAGGGTGGAGGGGAGATAAACCTGACGGTGCTGCTGCCCCGGCCCTGCTACAGGGCCTGGTGGAGGCAGAAGGCATGCAGTCAAACACTTACACCGACTTATCACCTTTAACAACTCCTGCACAGTCAGGAAACTCCAGGCAGAAATTTATTCATCTGATCCTTCATGTTAAGCTACACCTGAACCTTATTATATTATATTATATTATATTATATTATATTACAATGTTTGGGTGTGACACATGCTCTGTGTTGAGCTGGTAAGAAAACTGTTTCAAAAATACTTTGACAACAAGTTAGATTACTGGAAATTAAAAATAAAAAAAAGATTTTTGAGGTTTCAAAAATATGAAAATATGAGATCATACATGTAAACTCTGATGCAGATTACAATTCATTTATAATAAAAATGCATCTTAATTTTTAGCCAACAAGAGTTGGCTAAAAATAAAGCATATTTCCAAAATGCTTTAATGACGACATGAGTTTTTTAAAGCCTAACCTGGATAATAATGTTTCATCTTTTCGTTCTATAAATGACATTTGGATTACATTCAGGAGGTCTGAAACCGATTTAGTTCACCATGTAAAACAATGACTTGTATAAAAGAGAACAAAAATGGTGACAGTACAGCAGCACAGAACGCATCTAAAGCCTATTGATTGATGAAGGAAGAACACGGCTTTCCACAGGGCAGGCACCGAGCTGGGAGCCACAAGTGCCTTCTGTGTGTAACAGCAAGCCAGCTTTATTTCTTTATCTCTACCTTACAATTTTGCAAATCAAATAATGATGAGTGCAGTGGCGAGCAGCCGGTGATAAGAGGGTTTAGTGGTTGTGGGGATTGAGTTATTAGGGTTCGCATAAAAACGTCAGAGGTCTCTGGCGGAGCACGGCCGCCGGCCAAGATACATATTCCTCGTACTGTGTATTTTTGGTCGCTTAAAAGCCTTGGAAGTACAGGGGAAGGCTAATTTTCAGGGTAAACAGCTTGTTCGATTGCTGTGTGGTTTTGCGCTGAGCTTTCCGTTTATTGACTCAAGCCGAGCTGGGCTCTGGCTCCTCTGCCGACCACAGCCTACACAAGCCTGCAGACCTCCGTCGGCAGCACAGAGCACAAGCCGCTGACACTTCTTACCTCTCTGATGGTGCTCCACTGTACACTCAAATGTAGAAAGCCTCACTCTCAGGAATGACCATGGGATAAAAATGCTTTTATGATTCAGCTGCTTCCTTTAAATAACGAGCAATCTGTTGGTTAATATATTTAAGATACAACAGGATTAAAATCTAATGAAGGGTTTTATATTCTATAAAATGTCTGTATTTTAAGAATACGTTCTAGAGAGAGGGGTGCAGGGGTTAAAAACTATCACAAGGCTTTAAACAAAACATTTAAAAGCATGACAATAAATATCTATGAAAATGGTTCTGATTGCCAATCACGATATAGTTTCAGTTCTAAGTGGGGGTTGGGATGGAAAACTAACACAGAACAACACAGGAAAATGAAGCGTTAAATACTACCATGGTTATCCAAACAGAGTTCTGGTTTTAAGAATAAAAAACAATTGTGAGCTACGAGTTGAAGGAAGCAGCCACCTGTGAAACGTTCAGGCGCTGCAGAAATGAGCCCACTCATCCTCTGTTGTCACATTTGCATTCAGGCTAATCCCTTCCAGCAACAAGTCCAGTTTCACCAATCCTGCACTGTGTGACGAGCAGCCGGGCTGCTCCACACCACCTACAACCCTGACCATACAGCGCCACACAGAGGCTTACTGCGGTACTAAAACTGAGCTCTGCCACAAAGAAGAATTCACTGACTTAAGCCAAATATAATCAACAGTGTTAGAATGACTTTAAGTGTAGTATCTGTAGTTCAGGCCCTGCTCATTGTGTTGATCATCTTGTTCATTTGTAGAATCTCTAGAAAACAGAAAGATAAAGCTATCTCAAAATTATGAAATATATTTAATTGCTCCTAATCAGGTTGACATTTTTCAGAGATGCTGCTGGAGGTAAAACAGGCAACTTTCCTTTGAGTCTGGTGACTGAGCGAAGGCAGACCTGCTCACCTGAACTGCAGTCTGCTCTGATTTAAACATGAACAGTGTAACTTACTCTGGTAAACCCATCTACCACCTCTGTGTGTTTCAGGAGGAATTCTAAACGTTCTATGTCAGATTTTTACAACGCACAGTCCCAGAGCAGGGTCAACAGGAGGCCGTGCACATACGTGTCACACACCAGCAGTTATGAGGTAATGTTTCCTTGACTTCTGCTTCTGCAAAGCGTTGGTGTTTTTCACCACAGGACGATGACTGACGGAGGCTGGACGGGGGTGGGGGCGATAGGGAGAGATAGGGCGAGATAAAACACAAGTCCAAAGCTAAATAAGCAAGCCGTCCGCCTCTAATAGCAGAAAGGAAGTGTCCCTTTATCAACAAATGAATTAACAGTTTCCCGTCACACCTTGTTTTCAGCCTCCCCCTCTCTGGTTCTCCATCTGAACCAGCGCCAGGGCCCAGATGGCCCAGTGATCGGACCACCACCACTTCAGCTCTCTGAAGAAACAAATCTGCTACACTGACTTACAGCCCAGTGTTGATGTCTTGCACTCCTGACGCTGCATGCGCAGGCAAAACCAGCAACCAGGGATGAAAAATAAAGATGATGGTTATAAAATTCTTTGACCAGTATGAAAATATTTATCCTTACAGTAAGGGGATAAACTCAGAGTTAGGACTTATTGATAAGTTGCTTTGGGAGTAGGCAGCTTAACAGGATTTTCACCATATGAAAACTTGGAGTAAAAAAATACTTTGGTTCAAAATATTTTATTTAAAAAAATGTTGTTTCTCCTACAAATAAATTAATTTAAATTAATACATTTATACCCTGTATTTATGTACAGTTTGGTCACCTTCATAAAAGGTTTGCTACACAGACTTGCAAAACATTAGTGCAGTATTTTATTTTTTTTTTTGGAACAGTCTAACACAAGTAAAAGAAGCTGATATTGTTAATCAGTCACTGTCTGCTCTGGTGGAAAGCTGCTTCTATTTTGTCTACATGAGCTTTGAAAACAGCTTTACCTTAATAAGAGTGACAGGTTTAGCTTCCAAACCATAATGAAAATATTTCAAAACAGCTGAACTATAAGAAACCCCAAATTATTTCTTGGATCTAAACCCCTGGCAGGTTTAGATTGACATTTCATTTGACCAAGTTGTTTCTTGTGACAGGAAGTACTGTTTGCATTCTGAATATATGGAGGAGTTAAAGATTAGGGTGTTAGCGAGGAGACCTTCTAGCCTCATAGCCTTAATTAATTAATTAATCAGCAATGATTAATTATTAAAATACCAGCCGAAGCATGCAAAATGCTTCAGAAGGATGTAAATTATTATTGCTTCTTTTTCATTAAAACATGAAAGTTTTTAATTTTATGATTAGTATGTTTATTAAAATGTTTTTAATAAACATAAAACCTTTTAAATAGCTTACTACTTGTTTCTACAACAGTAATTGGAGAGGAAGTAGGGAGGAGATAGAAAGGTAGAACATCCAGCAAATGGCCTCAGACTGGGAATCGAACCCCAGGCGACCGTGTGGGGAGCTACAGCCTCTACACCTGAGCCACTCAGCGACCCTGTTTACCAGCTTTGAGAGGAACCTGCCTGCTTCTCTGTCAGGAACCAACCTCTGGGTAGAACAAAGACAGTTTTCAATTGAAATATGAATCACTTTGATCTAAACTGTATTTAGGACTTGCTGTATTATACAATGCGGCAGCTAAATATGAAGTTCGTCTGAATATGAAAGAAACAACAGCGGCTCCAGCTGCAACCTCAATAACCTCTGTCCTGCGCCACCGACCTGCACTCACTAATCTGGGCTCATATATGCTGGCTCCCAAACAAACCAAGCTTTACAGCGTGGGACGCTCACATAATGGGTCATCACCTCAAAAAACAATACATCCATCACACAAAAGGAAGGCTTTGGGGGGAAAAAAACCACGGGGCCGAGAAACTGGATCCAGGGACACAAATAGCCCTTCCAGATTTTAACAGTGACAAGAAGACAGCCAATTGCAGCCTCTATTTTTAGGTCTGCCGCTTGCTCGGACTGGCAGCTTTGAGGAGGATGTGTACTTTTCTGCAGTTCCTTCCCAAAAATCAACGCCGGCCTTGTTGGCGACAATCACAGCGCAGCTGTTGTGGCTAGGTGGCCCGGCCCCAGCCTGCCTCACCCCGCCGCTCTCTGCCAGGCTGGAGGAAAACCACCTCAGCTGCCCAGAATTTCACACCCGGCTCCCAAAAACAGAAGGAAGGCGGACACAACAGCAAAAGTGACTCTTTGTTTACGTCTGGTGAAAAGTGGACGAATTATGGTGTTTTTATCAATACCACTGGCATTGCTGACAGAGGAGACAGCAGGCATGTCATGAAACAGTGGCGTTAAATTAACTTCAGATTACCGGAAACACACAACTGATTAAACTCTGTGACTCCAATCTCACTTGTGAGCTGAGAGTGATGTACTGAATTCTGCAGATCTCAGCGTTGGTCAGATCTTAGAGTTTTCGTTAAAGTTTTTCAGGCTAAAAAACATTCTTCAGTCTCTGGTATAATACTGATAAAAGAATCACAACATGACAACTGCAGTTTAAAAACTGCTGTGCGAAAAGATAATTGATCTTCAAAAATTCACAACATCTACAAACAAGAAACTGAAATGTAAACAATAAAATATTTCAGCTATGAAAACCTTGACTTTTCCGTGAAAGATGTTTCTGATCCACTCTTTTTGAACACCTCACTGTATAAATGATCAGTGCTGTAGACACTTTATCTTCTTCAAATGTGTGTTCACACACACACACACACACACCCCCACACACCCCACACACACACACACACTCAGTTTAGTGTCACTCTGAAGACTAATTGTTGACAGGTGGCCTTAATGCCTTCCTTTGAAACAAAAGTGTGATTTACGAGCAGGTTCCCCAAGACCCTGGCTTTCAGCGCTGCTACTACAAACTTATCTTTACTTCCCTTTGCCTGTACCCCAACCCCCACCTATGTACCCCATCTCTTGTTTTCCCTCAGTTACACCTCATTATTTTGCTTGTTCACTTTCACCTGGAGCCCCCCTCCACTTTGATGTTCCTGTGCCACTCAGTCTCTCATCGCAGCAAAACCAAGTCTCCAAAGAGATCCTTTAATGTTTGATGGTCTATTCCTCAGTTTGGAGGAATGTGAGTAGTTTGGTATGGAGGTTAAAAAGAGGTCTGAGTCATCACAAGAAAGTGGAAGTGTAGGGATGTGAATGTTCGATGCGTAAAGCTGTGACGTCTGTGATACGCATAAGAAAAAACATCAACCTGCATCCGTTGTTCCAGACTTTGGTCCTGGTCAGAGAGGAGAAAAACAAAATAAACAAAATATATTACAATGATTTTAAATAGACTGAAGACAATCATTCCACCTTTATGTAGTCAAATTCAAACTGGCAGGAAACCATGAAGTAAACCGCATTTAAAATTCCAGCTTGTAGATCAGTAATTATACTCTTCACAAAAACTTGCAAGATAACCCTGAATGTTGTAATAAAATGCAAAATAAACAAAAATAAACAGAAATGTGCTCCTACTGCATATCCATGTAGTATTCAGTATGTGCACTCTATTTGGTTGGGCCTCTTCTTGCATGAATTACTACACCAACGCGCTGTGGAATGGAGATGATCAACTTGTGGTTCTGAGGTTCTGGAAGCCCAGGTTGCTTTGATCGCTACCTTCAGGTCACTGGCCTTGTTGGATCTAGTGTCTCATCTTCCTCTTGATAATACTCCATGAACTCTCAAAAGACTTTAGGTCAATTCAGCACAATAGCACCACGGTCATTAAAGTAGGTACTGGCACCTTTGGCAATGTGTACCGTTACCAAGCCCTGTTGGAAAATGAAATCAGCATTTCTATAAAGCTCTGCAGCAGAAGGAATCATGAAATGCATGAACCATTGAAATTGTTGAATTTCTATATAGGCTGTTGTGGCAACGTTGGATCTGATAAAACCCAGTGGACCAAAACCAGCCTGTGACATGGCTCTGTCCAAATCATCACAGACTATGGAAACTAGGCGTTGGGCCTCCAATAACTTAGATTCTCTAACTTCCCACTCTTCCTTCAGATTTGGGACATTTATGTTTTAAATTAAATGTGAAATATACTTGATATAACTATTGGGTATTTTTGGTCTTTTTTTAATATTTCTTATTATGTTTTATGTTCTTTGATAATCATCCATTACTGTTCTTTATAACTTGTTCTTTCTTTGGGTTATTTCTTTGGGTATTTTATGTTTTATGTTCTTTGATAATCATCCATTATTGTTCTTTTATAACTTGTTCTTTCTTTGGGTATTTTTGGGTATTTTGTTATTTGCTGAAACTTATTCTTGCACCACAGTATTGTGTAAATTGATCATGCCGAAAGCTGCTTTGTCTAGGCCGACGGCTCTCCGGTCACGTGTCACGAGGTAAGCGCTGATAACTTAAATGAATCGAGCATCACGTGTTTAGTTATAGAGTGTTTTCCCATGCGCTGCGGGGAATAAACCGAGTGCATTTATTCTAGCAGAAACAGTGTTTGGTGTATGATTGTTATTCTGTGAGCTGTGGGGAATAAACCGAGTACAGTTATTCTAGCAGCAACAGCGTGTGGTTTCGTTATTTGCCGCCGACCACCTTCGATCCTGATTTAAATTTCACAAAACAATACTTTTATCTAAAGAGAGCACATAGGACCACTAAGCTAAAGTCTAGTACTGCATCTCCTTAGCTCAGGTAAGGCACTGATTGTGTCTCTTGTAAAGGAGAGGTTTAAACACAAGGAATATGACAGGAAATGGGCATAGTGTGCCCATTTCCTGAGCACACTATGTATGCTGGCTATTGTAACATTGACTCCAGCTGCAGTACACTCCCTAGACACCCCAGGGTACAACATTCAAAATGACATCAGAGCGTAAATATGCCCTTGCCCAGGAAAATGCTGCCAATGAAGATGCCAATGAACATCCATCTTGGATAGAACAGAACCAGACATTAACTGGCTGGAGTGAGACTAGACCATGGAGAAGAGAAACTTGTGAATCCCCCTCACACTCCTGAATGGTCTTCTGAGCCTGGAGGCTGTGGTTATCCCAGTTGCATTGTGTAATCTATTGTAACATAATCTTCCCATCTACTTAACTTTCCATTAATGTGCTCAGACATAGCACTCCATCAGCATCCGAGTTTTTAGTAATAACCAATTGTGGCTTCAGTTCCCTGTTGAGTATCCGAGAAACCAAACTTTAGGTATAAAGGAATAATCATTAAAATAACAGATATGCATCGATTCAAAATTTGTCCCTCTGCGTATATTGAAGCTACACAAAAGTTACATTTTTTTGTATTGATTTACTGAAATAAAAATATGTACCGTAATTTCCGGACTATAAGCCGCGACTTTTGTCACACGCTGTCAACCCTGCGGCTTATACAATGATGCGGCTTATTTATGAATTTTTTCTAACGGCCGCCA